>CAWUFW010019915.1:0-169253 GCA_963921515.1 Calotriton arnoldi
CCCTCCTGCCTCTGCTCCATCCACACTCCCCAGCACCTTGCCCATCCCAAGCACACACACACCGGCACAGGCACACACCAGCACACACACATCCAGCACACAGACACACACGCCACAAACTAAACGCACACGCACGCACAGTCAGGGGACTGAAACCAGACTCACAGGGGATGGGGCCCTGGTACACACACACGCATCCACGGGCACTGCACAGTCCTCAGTTGCCTCTCCCTCCAAAGCACCCTCCCTTGCCTCACCTGCAACCCCAAAGACCCAGCGCCTCTTCCTCAGTGACCTCGGCCTCTTCCCCTCCGATCCAGCTGCCCCAGCATCCAGGGGGAAGAGGAAGCCCCCCACACGGAGCAGAGTGCCCCTCGCCCCCGGACACCCTCCCCCAGGCGCAGACAGACTGAGGCCCCCACCCGCAAGTCCCCCGGAGTGGTAAGAGCAAGACCCCGCCGCCGCCCTGCAGCTCAAGCACCAGGTCACCTTCCTCCATCCCTCAGGCCCCCACTCCACAGGTGCCCCCGCCACACCCTGCCCCAGGTTCCCCCACCCACAGATATACCATCCCCAAGAGGCTCCGGCCTTCTCCCCTGCCACTTGCTCTCCCGGCACCACACCCCCCGCTGCGCTTGTCTGTGCCACTGATGTGGTGAGGGTGTCCTCCCCTCTGTCCAGCCCACCTTGCCTGTTCCCCATTCTCCTCCCCTGGTGGTAGGCACTGCAGTGGAGTCCACTACCACCCTGTCTGACTTGGGCACTGCAGTGGCGGACCTGTCCACTCCATCTGCAGGGTCCACTGCAGTCGTGCCGGCACCCACAACATCTGAGCCATGCCCCCAGTTGTGCCGGCACACACCATGTCAGACACCTCCACTGCAGTTGTCAGTGGCTCTCCAGCACCCACCACCCCTTCCCTGCTTCCTCCTGGTGAGCCCTGATCCTGTCCCTGCGGTGCCTGGCCTACCCCCCGGTTGCCCCTCCTAGTGGATTGTCCCTGGTTTTGTGCAGGCATGTGTAGGGTGGCATCTGCCACTGTCACCCACTTGTGACTTTGTTGATGGACTGGCCATTGGCCTTTGTTTATGTTCTACCGGACTTCTACTTTTAATGCCACATATGCTGAATAAAGCAACTTTCTGTTCTCTAGTGCTTTTGCTTCTGATGTACATGATGTTGATGATGCTAACAATGCCCTTGCTGCAGTGATGGTGATATTTGGTCTCATGATTATGAAGTGTTACTGTGCAGGAACCCATGTGGTCCAGGGGTTATGTGTCCTATCCTGTGGTGTATCCATGTCATCCATAGCAGCATCTGAGGGTGTCATGTGTTCAGTATTTGGCAATGAGATTTCCTACTTAGATTGGCAACTTCACATCTGTGGCTTCCACCCCTGCACATCTGTTGTGCCTGCCATTGTTCTATTCGTCTACTTCCCTGACCGTGTGGCCATCTCCAGTGAACATGCAGGTTTGGGCATCAATGGGGAAGGACTCATCTGTGTTGTCAGTGCAACATTGCTATACAAGTGTGTTGGATCTGTGCTGATGATTCCGTTGGCACTTCCATGACCAGGCTGATGGGACGGGAGCCCTCATTTGTTGCTAATTGTTGATTGTGTGTCCCATTGCTGCCATGGTATGGTATCTGTTCGCCTCACATCTGCAGTCTCCACAGGGTATCTGCATGTGTGTGCCCATTGGTGCAAATATGTGGGTCTGCATTCGGATGGTCACTTCTGTCATTGTGTCATTGATGATTGTTGACGGTGTCAGCCCCCATGGGTGTTGTTTGTCTGCACATGGCCAAAGTTATGTCTTATTTGCACTGCAGGATTTGGCTCCCCCAATTTATGTTGCAATGGGACACATACACTACTTTGCCACTGATGTGTTTGTTGTTCTGTGACCAGGAATCATCCATGCAGTTTGGCAGTTGCACCTCTTACTTTGTCAACACTTGCCTTTTGGTCACTGTGATGATGGGGGTTTGGACCCCATTGCCACAATGTTCAAAATGTGCTGCAGCTATGGACCCCACACTTGCCTTTTGGTCACTGTGATGATGGGGGTTTGGACCCCATTGCCACAATGTTCAAAATGTGCTGCAGCTATGGACCCCACACTTGCCTTTTGGTCACTGTGATGATGGGGGTTTGGACCCCATTGCCACAATGTTCAAAATGTGCTGCAGCTATGGACCCCACACTTGCCTTTTGGTCACTGTGATGATGGGGTTTGGACCCCATTGCCACAATGGTCATGGCCTGCTTGCGTTGTGTGTGCCACACACATATTTGTGTGGCACATGTGCTAGGGGGTCACATTGTATGTTAGAAGTCATGTTCGGTGTTGTAGGCATTTGACACAGTCTACACACGCTTGTCATGGTGTTGGGGGGATGTCTTCTTCTTGCATTCCCTAGGTTGTGGTGTGCTGGTTGTGTCATGCATTGTCCATCCTATGGGTGGGGGTGGTAGTGGTGGTAGGCATCCTGCCCCCCTGGGTGAGGGTGGTAGTAGTGGTAGGCATCCTGCCCCCTGGCTGAGGGTGGTAGTAGTGGTGGGCATCCTGCCCCCTGGGTGAGGGTGGTAGTAGTGGTAGGCATCCTGCCCCCCTGGGTGAGGGTGGTACTAGTGGTAGGCATCCAGCCCCCTGGATAAGGGTGGTAGTAGTGGTAGGCATCCAGCCCCCTGGCTAAGGGTGGTAGTAGTGGTAGGCATCCTGCCCCCCTGGCTGAGGGTGGGAGTAGTGGTGGGCATCCTGCCCCCTGGGTGAGGGTGGTAGTAGTGGTGGGCATCCTGCCCCCCTGGGTGAGGGTGGTAGTAGTGGTAGGCATCCTGCCCCCTGGGTGAGGGTGGTACTAGTGGTAGGCATCCAGCCCCCCTGGCTAAGGGTGGTAGTAGTGGTAGGCATCCAGCCCCCCTGGCTAAGGGTGGTAGTAGTGGTAGGCATCCTGCCCCCCTGGGTGAGGGTGGTAGTAGTGGTAAGCATCCTGCCTCCCTGGCTAAGGGTGGTAGTAGTGGTAGGCATCCTGCCCCCCTGGCTAAGGGTGGTAGTAGTGGTAGGCATCCTGCCCCCTGGGTGAGGGTGGTAGTAGTGGTAGGCATCCTGCCCCCCTGGGTGAGGGTGGTACTAGTGGTAGGCATCCAGCCCCCCTGGCTAAGGGTGGTAGTAGTGGTAGGCATCCAGCCCCCTGGCTAAGGGTGGTAGTAGTGGTAGGCATCCAGCCCCCTGGCTAAGGGTGGTAGTAGTGGTAAGCATCCTGCCCCCTGGCTAAGGGTGGTAGTAGTGGTAGGCATCCTGCCCCCCTGGGTGAGGGTGGTAGTAGTGGTAAGCATCCTGCCCCCTGGCTAAGGGTGGTAGTAGTGGTAGGCATCCTGCCCCCTGGCTAAGGGTGGTAGTAGTGGTAGGCATCCTGCCCCCTGGGTGAGGGTGGTACTAGTGGTGGGCATCCAGCCCCCTGGCTAAGGGTGGTAGTAGTGGTAGGCATCCAGCCCCCTGGCTAAGGGTGGTAGTAGTGGTAGGCATCCTGCCCCCCTGGCTGAGGGTGGTAGTAGTGGTGGGCATCCTGCCCCCTGGGTGAGGGTGGTAGTGGTAGGCATCCTGCCCCCTGGGTGAGGGTGGTAGTAGTGGTAGGCATCCAGCCCCCTGGCTAAGGGTGGTAGTAGTGGTAGGCATCCTGCCCCCTGGCTGAGGGTGGTAGTAGTGGTGGGCATCCTGCCCCCTGGGTGAGGGTGGTAGTAGTGGTAGGCATCCTGCCCCCTGGGTGAGGGTGGTACTAGTGGTAGGCATCCTGCCCCCTGGGTGAGGGTGGTAGTGGTGGTAGGCATCATGCCACCCCTGGGTAGGGGTGGTGGTGCGCATTCAGGCCCCTGTGTGCATATGTGGCATTGGTGATGGGCATCCCGCCCCTATGGTGCTGCTGTTGCTGGTGTGAGTATATTCTGCATCCCTGTGTGTGTGTGTGATGTGTCGTGTACGTGTTGTATGTGTTTTGTGGTTGGTGTCTGGCTTACCTTCTGCGCCGTACGCGTCCGTGCCTGTTCCGGTAGTAAATGTAGAATATTGGTATGATCGGGACGAAGGGATTCATGGTTGGTTCGTGTCGTTCGTCCTTCTCGTTGCTTCGCGTCGTCCTCGTCGCTCGCCTCGTCCTCGTCGCTTCGCCTCGTCCTCGTCGCTCGCGTCGTCCTCGCCGCTGCCGTGTTCGTCTCGGAGCCGTGGATCGTGTTGTGGCGCGAATCGGAGTTTATGTGCGCCTCTCCCGGATGCTTTGACGTGCCGTGCGTAGCGACGGGTTCGGCGCGTACGAAAAGCGCATTGTACTTGTCCGGCCGGACGGGACTGCATTTTCCCTTCCGTGCGACTAGATTCTGCGTTTCCGGATTCGCCTCGGTCGGAGAACAGGACCTGGTTTGGGTGAGTACGGCTCGGCCGGATTATTTGCTGTTGTGCGCATCGTACTTGCTCGTTCGGTGTGCTGTACGGATCGGTCGGGAAACAGGCTTTCGCATGGCTTTTTTCCCGACCGAATGGTATTGGGTGCGCCTCCGACCGAGATCGGAATCGGCCCCAAAGTGTTGTACCGAGACCTAACAAGCACTGGCAAAGCCAATAGGTCTTGCCTTTAAGACTGTTGGCTCTGACCTTCCCTTTTGTTCATGCTGAACAGCATGGGCATTGCTGACATCGACAATGATTTGTAGCCATGCTGTATAGCAGCATGACTAAAAATAATAATAATAAAAAAGGACTATGATGCATCCAGTGTTAATGCTCTTTTTAAAAAAGTGCAATAGCCCTGGCTGCATCATAACACTTTTTAAAATTAGTTTTAGCCACACTACAAAGCATCAGTGCTACTGTATAGCATTGATACAAAGCATTGCCAAAGCCTATAGCTCTTGTACGCAAGATCCATTGGCTTTGCCAATGCTTGTTAAAAGAAGGCAGAGATTTTCACTCCAGGTTACGTGCCACTGCAATGAATATTCTGCTTGTGCTTGGGCAAGGATGTCTTCAGAAAAGAGATCACTGTTAAAATGACGTGCACACGTTAAGTGCACCAGTGGCTGTAAAAACCATGATGTTACAGCAGTAGAGGCTGGTCCCCCTAGGAGCGAGGATGTGGTGTAATGACCAGAGCTGCAGACTTAGGAACTGGGGAGATTTCAGTCTCGGCTTCAGCTCAACACATCCGGGGATTCTGGGAAATCACTTAATCTCCTCGTTCCTATAAAAAATGAATGTGTCCTTGTGTAATGTAACTGGAGTCTGGAGCTCCAGGCCAGGGGCTCGCAGGGCGTGCACAGTGTTGGAGGGGGGCCCCCTGGAGCTTGGGATCCATGCAAAGTAGGGGCTGCGAGGGCTATTGTTACGCAACTGGTTTTCAGGTCTATTAATTCTAAAAATTTAAGCATTAGAACTATGTTTGCAATTTCTGAAAAAAAAGGTTTATGAACAATAAGGAAGGAGACGTCACTGCACGCAGGTGCCCCATTGTCAGTATTTGGCACTGTGTAAAAAGGAAACTGGAGACATGCATCGCTTTCACTACTGAATTAGCTATTTCCTTCTCAGAGCCACTGCATAGCACAAATCTATACCTGCCAACTCAACACAGTGACACTGTGTGACACACGATATCAGCTCCCATCACACCCGGACAGGGAAAACCACTGTAAACAGTGGTTTTCCAGCTCTGTTTCCAAGGCTTTGAACTGCTGACGTCCATTAAGGGGTGAGAAAACACCCCAGGACTTCGGCACCAGCCTCAGTAAGCTTTTTATTTATTTTTTGGGAGTAGGGGGCTTTGGGGCGGGGTGGGGTTCAAAAGTGCCTCCTAGGTACTTCTTGGCACGATGCCCCGCCCTTTCAAGGCCCTGTCCCCTCCTCACACTGTGAGATTGTTCTTCAAGTTGGCAGGTATGCAAATCTTACTGGCAGCCAGTCATGACACCGCAGCAAAATCGGCACTGGTGAATAAAACCCTGGCAGTACGACACTGTAAAGTTTGCCTTCGGCTACCAGCCCAAGGCAGCCACTAACATAGAAGAGTAAATACTGAAATATTTGTTGCCACCTTTACCACAACATGGAAGTCGCACTCAAGGTCAGACTGGGACAGAAGATAGGCCATGGAACCAAAATAAAAGTGCCCCCAATTAGTGAATTAGATTGCTAAAAAAAAGTGGCCCATGTTGGCAAATTGTAGCAGTTTTCAACTTGTAAAGACACTCTTCATAAGAGTTTTGCAAAGATATGGAAGACTGCATATATTTCAGCTTACTTCATGCAATGTTTGTTTTAATATCATTTTAATATCAGGGAAATCAACAGTAACAAGCATTGGCAAAGCCAATAGGTCTCACCTATGCGAGATCTATTAGCTTTGCCAATTTGTTGTTTTTACCCATGTTGTAAGGCAATGCAGCTGCTGTGCAGCATGGCAGAAAATAAAAAAGCTTCATAGTGTTTTTTTAAATTACTTTTAACCATGTAGCACAGCAGCTGCACTGCTGTATAACATCGCTAAAAAACACTGACAAGGCAAAGTATCACTTGCACATACAAGAGCTATTTGGTTTTGTCAATGGTATTTTTCGTGGCAGGACAGGGGGTGGCAAGTAACACAGGACAGGTCAGAAGGTTTACAGAGGGCAAGCAACATTGTGGCAGGGTGCTGCAGGATAATTAAAATTAAAAAAATAAAATAAAGTTAGGGAAAAAAACGCTGTGATACAGCCAGCGCTGACCGCGTCATAGTGTTTTTGTTTTGTTATGGTGGGCGGGGACAGGCCAAAACAGACAGCAGGGGTATGGCAGGAGGGGGCAGGCAACACGAGGGGCAGTGGGAGGAGGGCAGGAGGAGCCTAGGAACACCACAGTCAGTTGGAGGAGGGTGGGATGGGGCAAGCAAGTGGGGTGGGAAGGATGGGAAAACAAACACAAAGCGGGAGGGTGTTGGGAAGGACCAGGCAAGAGCAACAACATGGGGAAGGCAACAACAACTGGGAAAGCAAGGACAATGGGCTAAGCAACTACGACGGCAAGAACAAAAAGAAAAAAAATACCTGCAAAAGCGCAAGCAGTGAAAACACAGTCAAACAACAAAGCAGTACTTGAGCCAAGCTCCAGGGGAGGGACAAACACAAAGAGGAAGTGAAGCCGGCATGCGCTGATCAAGGAGAAACAAGGAATATAAGCCAATCAATAGTAAGAAATAGGCTTCTCTAAGCCCCCTGCAAATGATAATAAAATGTCCAGACCATAAAACAGGTCCACAAACAGTCCAAAAAATATGGCCCACACACTTAAGGCAATATCTGATTGCCCTACAGGCCAGTCCAACCCTAGCCATACCAACAGGAAAGCCAGTAATTATGCAGGTGGATCAGGAGCAGGAAGTCCTAATGCTTCCACCTGGAATAAAAAGGTGTCACACAGAGCACCTTTTAAAGGTAGAAAGATTTTTACAATAAAAACAGGGCAACAAAATTTACAGATGGATTAGCATGGCCAATATATCTGGCGTAGGCTGACAGCCTTTGCCACTGCCAATGCTTGTTTTTGTCATGTAGTACGTAAAAATGTATTGCTGGGTTAAAAACAAACACAGTTCACTGTGGTCTTTTCAGACCCAAAAATGATTCTGCTTTTACCTAATTATTTTTATGTAAAGAATTCGGGCATTGAATGGACCTACTTTAGCTGTAGATGTGATTTTTGTTTGAGGGTAGGATGCTGTCACTCACAGTGAAGTTAGCCACTGGCTAAAGTGGGCTGATCCACTGTCCCATGCTCTATGCAGTAGTGAGAAGGAAAATGGGAATGACTTAACAGCTGACCAATGGATGGAGAGGGCTGACAGAAAGCCCTTAACGAGTAGGCATGTCATACCTATAATTTTATTAAAGTCAAAACAGTAGACCTAAAAACCAATAGCAAGGGCAGTGGACAACAATAGACAGTAGGAAATTCACTGTGGAAACGTCGCTGACATTTCAGCCATAAATGACTTGGAAACCATCCTTACACCTTCTTAGGAAATGGCTGAAAAGACCTGAATCAGAAGGGTTAGTGTTCAATCCTCTCGGTGAACCTTTTGTGTTTGCCCACTGGAGCATCTGCTTTGATCACTGACACCCAACACTGCACAGAAGAAAGTTGGGAAAGTTACCTTATTTTGATGTTTTATATTTCCATAAAGAGATTGTTTATGCCGTTCACATACACTCAATATGTGACTAATGGAAGTGCAAACACTGACACGCCTTCTGATCTCTAAATCTGTCTAAATGTATCATGCCCCTGTTAATGCAAATCGAGTCAGCCGAGCATGGTAGTTAGTGTCAGGCCGGGCTGGATCAAAGGCCTTCCAAGCACTGGGCTGATAAGGAGGTGTTTTTTTATAGTACAATTCAATGGCCATCATTTAAGGGGGCAAGAGAAGTGATTTGACCCCTTACCTGGTCACTGGCTGGATAAAAATCCCATTGGGGGAGTTCACCTCCAAACACGAGAGACGAGCAAGTGCTGGCTTTTACACTCGCACTATATGGGCATCTGAGGAGAGGTGTGCTGAAGCTAGCAAGTAGGGGACAGCCCAGAGGTAAACCCTGGCCTGCCTGGCCTGCACTCCACCTCTGCTCTCTGTCCTGAGATTCACAAAGGCAAGAATACAGGAGTTCGGGAAAAAATGGGGTTGGGAAGAGATAGAAACACTGTACTGGATTCCTTTTTGAGGGAGGGTGGGAACAACAAACAATTTGTTGGGAAAAGCGAGACAAAATTGTCAAATTAATAAACGAAAAGGTAAGCGGTAATAGGAGGAGCTCCTTATTTAATGCTGTACATATCAGAAATCGTCATCGTAGAATGCTGTCAGAAATTTCAGAACATCAACAACCCCATCCTTCCATGGGCAGCTCCACAGAGTGGAAACCATAGAAGAGGCCAGAAAACAAAAGGAATTGGACGGGGAGAGATTGGACGACAACAACATGGAGAAATAGAAAGATAAAATGCACAACGAGTGTATTGCCATATTAGAGCAGTGAACGGTGGGCACAGCAAGGATATAACTCATACCCCTTTGTCAAAGAAAGGAATGATAGTTCAGTACTTTTGGATAACTTTCCAGGATGGAGATCTGACACGTGGTGAGTTCTTTACATGCTCAGCAACTGAGCTTAATTCTCTCTGTGAAGTGCCATGCTTAATTGAACTTGGAAGTTCTGTTTCTTTCAATTGCTAAGGAAGTAGGTGCTTCAGGTTGATAACATCTTTCTCCTTGTGGGGGTTGTCAAGCTGATATTTGGGTGAAGGGGCCTGAAATATACTGCCTTTCTGCCATGGCATGGTAAGCCACTGAACTTATGCATAGGAGGAGTACAAGTTTTATTTGAGATAAAAATGTGATGCCTTTGCTCACACAGCGCTTAGCTTCAATGTCAATTCCTGGCCACCAGAAATCATTTCCCAACAGGTTTTTCAAATATGACATTCCCGTGTGCCCTTGGTGACATTCGTTGATGAGGATTACTCTCATACCTCCCAGGGGAAAACACTTATCTTTGCAAACTCTCCAATTACACTTAGTTCATGTACTACTTGGGCGAATGAATGGAGTGATCCCTTCAAGGTTTTGACCTTGGGCCACCCTTCACATATGTATCTTGTGATTGGAGTCAATTCACGATCTTTCTCACTCTCAACAAACCACTTATCCTCATTCACACTTTCTCAATTAATTGTAATTGTATTTATATAGCGCTTACAACGCCTGACGAGGCATTAAAGCACTTTACAGCGAATACCACACTACTCCGGAACCCAAAGTGGATTAGTGGTGGGTTAGTATAGGGAAATCTAAGTTGTTAATTCAAGCGGTGGACATGAGTCTGTTTGATTGAATAAGATAAAGGAGAGAAAGAGGAAGAGAAAGACTTGAAAGTGTTATTTGGGATAGCATAGTAGAAAAATGAGGTTTAGGATGAGTTAAAGGAGGGATAGAGGAGGGAAGAGTCTAGAAAGGGTTATTAGGGAGATCATAGTAGTAAAATGAGGTTTGGGATGAGTCAAGGCAATTGTATATGGCAACAGAGCACCCTCCATTAACATCATACCCGCTTGGTGGCAATAATGACATACAAATGACCACTCTATATGGATGGTCATACGTATGTGTCATGACCTCCCCTTACTTAGAAATAATAATTTAAGACGCCTCCCCTTGACTATCGGGACACTAATGAAAAATCTTGTCCTCTCCCTAAGACAACGATACGCCCTATACTCTCCCTTGTCGACTGGTGCCTTATTGGGATCCAGTGGGGGGGCGATCAGAGCTGGCCTTTGCTTAGATAGCACACTGGTTAAAATAAAAGTTGGCACCGCTCCCACTTGTCTTTACTCAGCGTGGTGGGAAAATGGGTGCGATGGGGGAAGGTGAGGGTGGAAAAGCAAAATGGGAAAAACAGACTTCAGAACAGCGTTTACTACACTTTTCTTTAGGTTGGAGGGAGACTTCTGCAGGCTACTTCTGCAACCCTCTAAAAGTCAGAGGCATGGGCCCAGCTTGCCCATGCTAAAGGTTGGTCCTGGACCTGATAAGGTTCAGTCCTGATAGGGCTCATGCCCCAGCCCTATTTGTCCTGGTTCCACCTGTATCCCACCACAGCTTCTGAATGTGCAGGAGGTGACAGAAAAACACAGACATTTCACCTTGCCAGACACTTTGATTTGTCCAACTACCTTTCATAGCAAAGCAGTGTTGTGAAAATGTGTAAATCTGACTCTATAGCTATGTATATATATATATATATTCGCGCTCAATTTCCGTCTTCCTTCCTTCACTCACGGCCGGGTGCTTTGTAACGTGGTGACGGACACCACTCAAATATTCCAGGCTCAGGGTAAATAAACACCAGCACTCACGGGAACGTAGTCTCCCAAATTTTATTGGGGTTCTTCAACACGACCAGACGCGTTTCGGCTGCCGCCTTTTTCAATAGTGGCCGGCGCCGACATAAAGCAGACTTTAAATAACAAAACTTGCTAAACATAAACAAAGGACACCGGTCTTACTTTAAACCAAGGTGTCAGCCATTTGTAAGCGTGCAATCGATAAATGAAATATAAAGGCACAGAATTTATAGCACATCTATCTCGCCCGAATGGGCACTTCTTGTGTTATAATACCTCTTGTTTCATATTTATATAGTTGTGTTATTCAGCCCTGAATGGGCTTTTTTTAAACGATTCTCATCATTTAACTCATTGTAATACCACACCAAGGTCAGTAAGATCAATAAACAAAGTTCACATCATACAATGTATAGCAGTAAAATAAGATACGATTCACACATACATAATATATCCTTATTGCTATCCCAGCATCTAAAGGTGTACAGCCATCTCTTCCCCGCTGTTCAAACCTCCTGGTATTTTAGTTTGGTTGTCGATGATGTATCTCGACTCCAATCTACGCAGTTGTAACTGCCTGTCACCACCTCTTACATTGGCAGGTACATGATCCATACAGAAAAAACTCAGCAAGTCTCTATTGCTCTGATGAAATGCTTCAAAGTGCCTACATTGGAAGTACTATACACCCAACCAAAGTGCGTATTTTAGAACATCTTAGAGCCATTAATAACAAGGATGTAACGTATCCGGTGGCTAGGCACTTTGAAGCATTTCATCAGAGCAATAGAGACTTGCTGAGTTTTTTCTGTATGGATCATGTACCTGCCAATGTAAGAGGTGGTGACAGGCAGTTACAACTGCGTAGATTGGAGTAGAGATACATCATCGACAACCAAACTAAAATACCAGGAGGTTTGAACAGCGGCGAAGAGATGGCTGTACACCTTTAGATGCTGGGATAGCAATAAGGATATATTATGTATGTGTGAATCGTATCTTATTTTACTGCTATACATTGTATGATGTGAACTTTGTTTATTGATCTTACTTACCTTGGTGTGGTATTACAATGAGTTAAATGATGAGAATCGTTTAAAAGCCCATTCAGGGCTGAATAACACAACTATATAAATATGAAACAAGAGGTATTATAACACAGAAGTGCCCATTCGGCGAGATAGATGTGCTATAAATTCTGTGCCTTTATGTTTCATTTATCGATTGCACGTTTACAAATGGCTGACACCTTGGTTTAAAGTAAGACCGGTGTCCTTTGTTTATGTTTAGCAAGTTTTGTTATTTAAAGTCTCCTTTATGGGGGCGTGGCTTGGCAAGCCAGCATGGCGGACGTGTGCTGAGTGAGCTCCGTCCAGCCCGTCATATATCCTGCATTTATCCTGACTCCCCGATGCTCGAGTGATCTATACGACGACGCAGCAGTCGTGGGATATCCGCAGTGTCGCCGTATGTAGGTTTGGAGCGCCTACGGAGGCTGGTGGAGGAGTCCTCGAGCCTCGGCCGGTACGGGACCTGGCGGGGGCGCGGCCTAGCAGACGGCGGCGGAGCCGGGACATCTCGCCCAACACTATCGGAGGCGGCCGGAGCGAGAGGGGCGGACTTGGCGCCCTTTCCCTGTGCAAGGGCGGATTTCTCTGGAGGGCAGAGACAGCTGGCGGAGGGTCGACCATCGCCCCGTGACGAGGCCCGAGACTGAGCCCGACGGCGAGACTCGGCGGCTGGATCGAGCCGCGAAGGTGAGGTGTGGCGCTGGGAGCGGGAGGTGCGGTCCGCAGGCAGGCCGCCTGGCCGCAGCGGTGCGCCCGCTCTATGCAGCTCCGGCACTGATTGCTGCTGAAACGGTGGTGCCCGGCAGCGTTGGCAGTGGGTGACTTGGGAGCGGCCGGACCTGTATTGAGGTGCCCCTCCCCCACGGTCTACACAGTAGCGGGAGATCGGCGGCAATATCGGGCCGCGGGAGGGGTGACCGTACGAGCTGCAGGGAGCCGGAGGGATTGCTGAGAGGCCTCGGGGCCCCGGTGGCTGTAAACCTTCTCTCTCCCCCATCAATCCTCCCAGGGCCTAGGAGGGTGCTCAACTCGGCGGCCGGTCGGACCGCGTGGGCGCCTCAGAGGTCCCTGAAGACTGGTGGCTTCAAGTGCGCGCCAGAGGGGTGTGCAGCGTGGGAGGTCTTGGACCCGGGGGATCGCACTGACCCGGAGCACTGCTGCGTCGGCCGGACCGAGCGGGCGCTACTGGAGGGCCCGGCCAGAGTTTGGCGTGGGGTAGCCCCTGGGGCGGCTTGCTGGGCCCTGGTGCGGGGACAGCTCATACCGGGCTCCTGTTCGGCGGTCGGGACGGACCGCGGGAGCCTTTTGTTGGGGGGGCTCCGCTCACACACCCTCCCCGATACAGTCCAGGCCTCCTGGGGAGTACAGAGGGCAGCCATGACGAGGGACAAAGGTGGCAGTGGCCCGGCCAAACAAGGCCCCATAGATAAATTCACTGGTCCAGGAGCGGCGGCTGGGGCGTCTGGAGTTCCGTCCGGGGCAATGCCGGATAATGCAGCACTCATGGCTGCTATCACCCAATCCAGAGACACGTTGGACGCCAAAATAGGGGCAGTTGGGTCAGACGTTATGCTGTTGCGACAAGACTTGCGCATTGCGGTGTCACGCATCACCGAAGCTGAGACCCGAATCTCAGGTGTGGAGGACGATGTTATCTCACTTAAACAGAAGGTGGCGGCTCTGGAGTCTGTGCAAAAGGGCTTGCACTACGGGCGGAGGATGCGGAGGGACGGGCCCGACGCAATAACCTTCGTTTCGTTGGGCTTCCAGAGGATGTGAGGAGGGCAACATGGAACGCTTTCTCACGCAATGGCTGGAGAGCTGGCTTCCTCCGGAGGCCTTGTCCCGTTGCTTTGTTGTGGAGCGGGCCCATAGGGCGCTCATGCAGAAACCCCCACCGGGGGCTCGCCCGCGGCCAGTCATAGCGAAACTCCTGAATTATCTGGATCGGGACACAATCCTGAAGCAGGCCCGGGCCAAAGAACCCTTGCTCTATGAAAATATGCGCATTCTTATATTTCCTGATTACACGCGGCAGGTGCAGCAACAGCGACAATCGTTCATGGCAGCGAAGGCCCGGCTCAGAGACCTTAAGCTCCCCTATGCCCTCCTGTTTCCTGCCCGGCTGCGGGTGGTATATCGCTCCCGCACCCACTTTTTCGATACTCCGGAAGACGTCTTTAAATGGACAGATGAAACGGTGCGGGTGAGGGCACACACGCCGCCTGGGAGAGAGTCGGACTCCTCATCGGGCGAGGTGTCCCGGAGGGGCCCCAGGGGGCAGCAGCAGAAGGGTGACAGACGGTCACGGTCCCGGCGGCGCTCCCAGTCCTGTGGTGCCTCCTCTCGGGGGGGCCCCGCCTCCGGGCGACAGACTTTGGAACATTAATCTATGGGCCTGCGAAGTACTGCAGAGGCCAAGACTGCTGAATGAGCATCGGAAGAGTCCTGGTGTGGGCTGGTTTCTCTGTCCGGCCCGGGCTGGTGGGGAACACGCCCAGAGGACATGGGCTGTAAGTTGGGGATCCATTGGTCGGGGCGGCCCCCATCCCCCTGTTGGGGATTGAGGACCAGCCCCGCCGCGACAGATGCTTCAGTGTTTTTGAGGTATGGGGTGGGGGTTTGTTGGGTGGGGGTTGTTTATGGTCACAGGTTGCACTTCTGCTGAGGGTCCGTTATTTTTCACACATACACAGACACATCCTAAGGCCAGTTATGGTAATGGTAATACCCCCAATGGCTAGTGTGCCCAATGGGAGACAGGTGACCCCTGGTACGCTCCGTATTCTTAGTTGGAATGTGCGTGGTGCCCTGGACAAAATCAAACGTGGGGCCATACTCCATCAGGCCAAATGAACTGGGGCCGATATTCTTATGTTACAAGAAACACACCTCATGGGCTCGAAGGCCATTTGCCTACAGCGGTATGGGTTTCAGCAGGTATTTCATTGCGGCTTTACGAGGGGTTCACGGGGGTAGCGATCCTGGTGCACCGCAGGGTCCCCTATACTCACATACAACAGTGGACTGACACGCAAGGGCGCTATTTGTTTATCCGGGGTAAGATTGGGGAAGATCCCCTGGTGTTGGGTAGTGTCTATGCTCCTCCCCCTACAATGGAATCTGGTGGAGAAACTACTCGCTCTATGGGCTGATATGCCAGATGTGCCGTCTGTGGTGGGTGGGGACTGGAATGATGTTATGGATCTGGCCAGAGATAGATGGAGGGCTGGGGGTAGCTCCATGGGTAGCCGTTCCACGAAACTGCATTCCTTAGTGATGGGACTTGACTGGGTTGATGTATGGCGGCGCCTCCACGGTGATCGCCGAGAATTCACCTACCTTTCGGCGGTCCATGAGTCATTTTCTAGAATTGACTACCTCTTTGTCCCCCGAGCTGCGGTGGGTAGGGTGGTGTCGGCGGAGATTCTGCCTCGAGGCCTCTCGGACCATTCCCCAGTGTCACTTGAGATCCACATGGGTAGGCGGAGGCAACCGTTCCGGTGGCGCCTCTCAGTGTGGCATTTACAGAATGATGAATACGGGGCACATATAAGTGACGCCATCGACCACTACTTGACGTTTAATGTGGGGTCCGTTACTAGCGCCGCGACCTTGTGGGAGGCACTGAAACCCACACTGAGAGGTGTAGATATCTCCTGGTGCGCGGCAGCGCGTAGGAAGCGCAGAACGGAACTGACTCGAGCTGAGGCGGATGTTGAAGCCCTCGAACGTCGGTGTCGGGAGGCCGGAGAGGGCCAGCTCAGACGGCAACTGCTGTTGACTCAGCAGAACTACGCTGCCCTTCTGATGGATGAGGCTCGCCAGGCCTGGCTGGCGACGCGTAGCAGGATCTACCAGTGGGGGGACAAGTCCGGCAAGATGCTGCACCGACTCTGTCAAGGCACCTTCCATTCCCAGGCCCTGCCGGGGTCTTGGGCCCGGCAGGTGAGCCGATTACGGATCCCCCGGCCATAGCGGAGAGCTTCGCCGCTTACTATGCGGATCTATATGCTCCAAAGGAATGCTTGTCAGTGGCCACCATAGATAAATTCATAGCTGATTTACCACCTGAGACAGTATCGGATGCGGTGAGGGATCAGTTGGAGCTGCCCTTGACAGATGAGGAATTGGGTACGGCCCTAGGGGAGCTTAATCCCGGGAAAGCGCCGGGACCCAATGGGTTCCCAAGCGAATTCTTCCGGCGCTACTCCGTGCAGCTGGCCCCTCATTATCGGGCGGTAGTGGAGGAGGCACGGGAGAGGGGCTCTCTCCTCCAGACTGGAGGCATGCGGAGGTGGTGGTGTTCCAAAAGCCCGGCCGGCCCCCGGAGCAACACGCCTCGTATCGCCCCATTTCCCTCTTAAATGTGGAGGCGAAAATATTGGCCAAAGCACTAGCCAATCGCCTCTTGCCCCACATCTCCGCCCTAGTGCACCCTGATCAGGCCGGGTTCATGCCCCAAAGGGCGACCAGACACAACATTAGGCGAGCGCACGTGGCAGTGGCGGCTGTCCGGCAGTTGGGGGAACCAGCGGCGCTCCTCTTGGCTGACATAGATAGGGCGTTTGACTCCCTGAGCTGGGTGTACCTTTTTGCATTGCTGCGAAGACTCAACCTGGGTCCGCGCTTCCTCTCCTATCTAACACTCTTATATACAGATCTGACGGCATCGGTGCGGGTAGCTGGTGCGACCTCATCCACCTTCTCTATTGGGCGGGGTACGCGGCAAGGCTGTCCCCTGTCTCCATATCTGTTCGCCCTAGCCATGGAACCGTTGGCTGCGTGGGTGCGCATTGATGCGCAGGTCCGGGGATTCGAGTGGGCTCCGGGCCTGTCTGACAGGATCGCATTATATGCGGATGATGTTCTATTTTTCCTCACAGCGGTTGACAGGACGGGGCCACGGCTCCTGCGCATCATGCAGATCTTTGGGGAGACATCGGGCCTCTATATGAACCCTCGTAAATCCACATTATGGGCTCTGGGGGATCGGATGAAGATGGGCACATGGGTTTCATCGGTTCAGTTGGCAGTGGGGGGACTGAAATACTTGGGGGTGGTTCTTTCCGAGGTACCTGCAGTCTCCTGGGAACGTAACGTGGCCCCAGTAAGGGAGCGGATCCGTGCGGACCTCAAGACCTGGTCCCGTATGCCCCTGACCCTGTATGGTAGATCGGCAATATTCAAGATGGTGGCGCTTCCCCGGCTCCTCTATCAGCTACAGAATCACCCATACACGATCCCGCCCCGATGGTTTCGGCTGGCGAATGCTGCGCTTGGGCAGTTTTTGTGGGAAGGGGGCAAAGTGCGTGTAGCATTGCGCACATGCTTCCGGTCCACCTACTGTGGGGGCTCGCGTCCTCGGACATTCTATCATACTACCAGGCCGCACATCTGCTGGTCCTAAATGAGTGGTGGTACGGCGATAGGGGAGATCCGGCATATGCGCTCGAGCGGCAGCTTATGGGACGCCGCTCGCTGCATGCAATTCTTTATTTGGCGCCGCTGCGGGGCGGGCTGCCGTCGGCCACACGGGTGGTGTTCCTGATTTGGAAGCAGGCATTGCGACGAATGGGATGGTGGAATGCCCTGACTCGGGAGACTCCCCTCTGGGATAATGGACGCCTACCTCAGTTGGCGGCCCTGCAGGGTTTCCGGGTTGGGACGACATTGGCATTTCAGTCCTGGGGGATGTTATGAGGGGCCAAACACTTAAATCCTTCCAAGATCTTCAGAAGGAATTCCTTATGCCACAGTCTCAGTTTTATCGCTATCTTCAATTTCGTCATGCTCTGTCCCCTAGCATAGAGGGTCTGGGGTCGCTACCTGAATATAGTCCGCTGGAAACGAAAGTCTTTATGGGGGAGCTGAAGGACAGGAAAATTTCCCGGATCTATCAGACCCTGATTACCCATTGCTCCACCACACTTCAGAAGCTCCGGGGGACTGGGAAGGAGATGTGGGCACGATGGAGGAGGAGGACTGGACCGAGGCCTTGGCGGCTCCGCGGGGGCAGCCATAGCGATGCGACTCCGCCTGGTCCAGTTCAAATATCTCCATAGGGTCTATTTTACTCGGGCACGCCTGTGGCGGGCGGGGCTCATCGCTTCCCCGGAATGTCTTCGCTGCGGTCGAGAAGAGGGCACGTTCATTCATACCGTCTGGCAATGCCCCTCCCTGGACCGTTTTTGGAGGGGGTTTTTGCGTGTCTCTCGGAGGTCCTGGGGTGGGAGCTCCCCGCACGCCGCAGCTGGCTCTGCTTCATATTATGGAGGGGATAGGGGGAAATATCTATAAACGGCATCTCATGCAACTGGGTTTCACACTGGCGAAAAGGGACATCGCCCAGGCGTGGAAGGCGCCGCGGGCCCCACCGGTGGCCGCATGGAAGAATGGCCTAGACTTCTGCATGGGGCTGGAACAACCTATTTTTAAGGCCAGGGGTGCCCGCGCAAACACTACAAAATCTGGAAACGATGGGCGGATTATCGGGGCCTTTGGCTGGACCCTCCAGCTGCAGCAGAGGCTCAATCACTGGGGTAATTTGTAGGTACATAGTAGGCTTCCGGAGATGCTATGCAGGGGCCGGGGGGCATTCTTGTGGGTATGTATACAGGATGTGGACAGGACTATGCGGATATTGTGCGACCAAGGGGGAGGGGTGGGGGAGGGTGGGAGTTGTGGGTTTTCTATATCATCTTTTATTGTTTGTATGTGCTTTTGTTGATTATATTGGGAAAAGTCGACTGCAATTATATTTGTATGGTTTGATTATGCAGATGTCTCTGGTGTGCAGAGCCCTGCGATATATGCGGAACTTGACAAATAAAATCTGTTTTAAAAAAAAAGTCTCCTTTATGTCGGCGCCGGCCACTATTGAAAAAGGCGGCAGCCGAAACGCGTCTGGTCGTGTTGAAGAACCCCAATAAAATTTGGGAGACTACGTTCCCGTGAGTGCTGGTGTTTATTTACCCTGAGCCTGGAATATATATATATATATATATATATATATATATATATATATATATTCACTGAAAAAACCACAGGTTTCAGGGACGTTATAGTTAGTTGGACATTTCACTCATACAAAACTAGAGAAATTCGGCCGTTATAGTTAGTTGAGCTAACTATAACTCGCGCCCCCACAATGCACTGCTGATGACATCACATATTACATCACTGATGACATGGTCAGTGACATCACTGATGACATCTCAAATGACATCACTGATGACATCATCCAGTGACTGAGTGTTTCTAAATATGTTTTATATATATATATGCCAAGCTGTATTGAAGAATGAGTGGGTGTATGAGTGTCTGAATGGATGATTTGGTAGGTGCATGACTGACTGAAGTGAGTGATTAAACGTGTCCTACTAATACATGGGTGACTGACTAATCTGTATGAATGTATGTATCAGTCTGTCAGTTGGTGTGTAAGTGGCTGCTTGGGTTGGCGAGTGTCTATATGGGTTTTTGATTGGTTGTCTGAGTACCTGAATGGGTGCCTGAGTGTCTGTGTGGGTGTGTGGGGTGTGTGTGACTCCCTGTATGGATGTGTGAGTGGGTGATTCACTGGGTGTATGGGTTCAAGAGTGCGTCTGTGAGAGGTTGTATGGGTGGGGGAGTGTGTGTATGGCTGTGTTGGTAAGTGAATGGATGTCTCAGTGGTACATGTGTGAGTAACTACATATGTGAAAGGCATTATATGTGAGTATTGGAGTATATAAATGATTATATGTGAGAGTGAGTGATTGTGAGAGTGGCTGTATGGATGAGTGTGTGCTTGTGTCAGTGATTGTATAAGAGAGTAAGTATATGTTAATATCTGTATAAATAAGTGAGGTGGTGTGTGTATAACTGTGTAGGTGAGTAAATGGGAGTGTGATTGATTCTCTGCATGACTGACTAGCTGTGTGAATAACTATGGGTGATTGGCAGTGTGTGAGTGTCTATATGGGTGTATGAGTACATATGATAGTGGCTGTATTGATGAGTGACTGCATGTATGAGTGACTGTATGGATGAGGGAGTGGATGTGTGTTTAGACCTAGGAATCAGTGAGTGGATATGTAGTAACTGGTATTGGTGTGTCTATGGTTTCGAGAATGGCAGTCTGTATTTTAGAGTGGGTGTATCAAAGGTTATATTAGGCTTAAGGAGGTGCATCAGATTATCACGTGGATGATGTCATCAGTGATGTCATCAGTGATGTCATTTGAGATGTCATCATTGATGTCATCAGTGATGTCACTGACCATGTCATGAGTGATGTAATATGTGATGTCATCAGCAGTGCATTGCGGGGGCGCGAGTTATAGTTAGCTCAACTAACTATAACGGCCAAATTTCTCTGGTTTTGTACAAGTGAAATGTCCAACTAACTATAACATCTCTGAAACCTGTGGTTTTTTCAGTGAATTTCTATGGTTTTTTAAATACTAATTTCTAACTATAACGTCCCTAAAACCTATGGTTTTTTCAGTGAATTTCTATGTTTTTTTAAATGCTAATTTCTAACTATAACGTCCCTGAAACCTATGGTTTTTTCAGTGAATTTCAAAGGTTTTTAAAAGCTAATTTCTAACTATAACGTCCCTGAAACCTATGGTTTTTTCAGTGAATTTCAAAGGTTTTTTAAATGCTAATTTCTAACTATAACGTCCCTGAAACCTATGGTTTTTTCAGTGAATTTCAAAGGTTTTTTAAATGCTAATTTCTAACTATGCCTACAGAGGTAGGACATGTGCAGAAAGAGGAAGAAAGATGCAGAAAGAAGCAAGAGAAATGCAGAAAGAGGCAACAGAAGTCCAGAAAGAGGAAGAAAGGGGAGGTGGCCTCGGGGAGGTGGTGGTCCCCAGTGCTTGGGGGGGCCCATGAGGCCCCCCCCACATTTATTAACTCAGTGCCCCGGGGAGGTGGTGGTCCCTGGGGCTGCGGGGGTGCCGTGTGGCCCCCGCACTTCATAATCAATGCCCCGGGGAGTTGGTGGTCCCCGGGGCAGTGTGGGGAGGGGAAGGAGCCCCCTCCCCATACACTTTATAATTTAAGTTTAAGCCCCGGGGAGGTGGCGGTCCCCAGGGCTTCAGGGGGTCCCCCCACCTATAATGATCAATGCCCCGGGGAGGTGGTGGTCCCCAGGGCAGCGTGGGGAGGCAGGAGCCCCCCCACGCATTTTTTTTCAAGCCCCAGGTAGGTGGCAGTCCCCGGGGCTGCGGGGGGGCCGTGTGCCCCAGCGCATAATAAAAGTGGTGGGCTGCGGGGCCCCCGCGGGCCCCCACATATAATTTTCTCATTGCTCCCGGGACCTGGCCCAAAGAAACTATTTTCAGCCGGATTCGCGCACCCAACGCACATTTGGCCGATTTGTTTTTTTTTTTAATTCTTTTTTGGGCCCTTGTGGACCTTGTGGCACCCCCTGAGCAGGCCTAGCGGGCCAGCGTGTTTCTACCCTGCCCCCTTTTCTTGTTTTTTATCCGTTTTTAACTGATTTCTTGTGACTCAGTTTTACAGATTTAAAAGATGGCTGCCAACACTTCCTGGTTTGGAATGTTGGCAGCCAATCACAATGAATCTTGTGCTCGGGAGGGTTCGCGAATCCTCCTTGGTGCTCAGATATCAATATTTTTATTTTTGGAATTTCTCAGCAACTAGTGAACGGATTTACACCATTTAAAAAAAAGCACGCTTTCTGAACCAAGACCTACCTTTTTGCCAAATTTGGTGTAATTCCGTTCAGCAGTTCGGGCTGTAGCTTTGTCTAAATTTCCTACAGAAATTAACATGGGGAAAACGCGTTTTGGGACCCCCCATTTTTTCTCGGCCCCCAGTTGACGAATCACCCCGAAACTTTCAAGACACGAGCTGACCTGAGCGAACTATTAGTTTTGAAAATTTCGCGAAGATTTGTCAAATGGCGCCAAAGATATTGGCAAAAGAAAAAACGCTTTTTGAATAGAAACAAGGTCCTAACTAACATGGCGGCGAGAAAACAAGGCATTTGCCGCAATGGAAGCACAGTCCTCTCTCTATTGCCCCTAATAACTTCCCAATGGGGAGGCCCTTCTGAACAACTTAAAAGCATGGCGAAATGTGATGCATTTTTAAAACGTGTCCAGCATTGAGGAAGGTGAAAACCGAAACGCGTCTGCTATTTGACACATTGCAAGTAATTCATAGGAGCCCCCGTGAGTGCCTGCTTCTTCCTTTGGGAGTGTGTTTTTGAAGTATTTACGTGAGACCATTTTCACGTTGCAGTGCACTCGACCGGCAAGAGTTCGGCTGCTTTTGGTGGAAAACGGAAGCGAAGTTTATGGTGTGCAGCCTGAACCACCGCGTTATATATGGACACAAACAGAGGTATCCTCGACATGAAAGTCGGGAGTTATTTAACTTTGGGGAGTGCGGTAATTGGACCAAGCCCCATGGATACAATTGGTTTGAATATATAGCTCGCGGCACGGTCGAGGGGAGCAACAAGTAGCCATGCGAAATTACTGTGAAAATCTGGCTCCCAGAGAATACAGGGGCAGCCTATACAAGGTTCTTTAACAAGAGGGGGCCAAAGCGCCATGTCTATGTGCGGAAATTGAATTGACTGTGTTGTTTTTCTATCAAATTATCATGACTGCTATTGAGCAAATGTACTTTAATTACATACTGACATGGCGGCGAGAAAATGAGGCATTTGCTGCAATGGAAGCACAGTCCTCTCTCTATTGCCCCTAATAATTTCCCAATGGAGAGGCCCTTCTGAACAACTTAAAAGCATGGCGAAATGTGATGCATTTTTAAAACGTGTCCAGCATTGAGGAAGGTGAAAACCGAAACGCATCTGCTATTTGACACATTGAAAGTAATTCATAGGAGCCCCCGTGAGTGCCTGCTTCTTCCTTTGGGAGTGTCTTTTTGATGTGTATATATATATATATATATATAAGCCTACGAAAATCCGGACCCCAAACTCCTGAATGAGTGGTCAGCATATACAACAGACGTTTCAGTTGGGATGTTAAAGATACTAATAAAATTCACATGGAGCGACCGCGAGAAGTGTTTGAAGGAAATAGCAGAATTGGAAACAATAATCATGCAGGATCAAGATGCCACTTTGAGAGAAGAGCTTAGAGAGGCAATGAAAGCACGCCTCTTGGCTTATGAAGAAAAAAGCGCAAACATGCCAAGTTCAATAGAGATGCTCAAGACTACGAACAAGGCAAAATACTTACTTTTGCCCGAAAATTTGACGCACCACATAAAGCCTTACGCAGTAACGTGAACCGCAGAACAGTAGACCCCAAAGAAACCTCAGAGTCAGATATCACCACAGACAATGAACAGTCTGGTGATGACAATGCGGATCTACAGGCCACTCTCCCCAGCAGCTCCCATTTTCACGAGGAATTTCAACTAATGAGGCAGTCTCTGCAGCGGGGAGGGAGAGGCAGATCCCCAGAACAGAAACGCCCACAAGGAAATTAAAAAAAACGAGACGGGGGGGCAGCAACAGGTGGAAATCAGGGAGTCGCCACGCAAACAAGGAGCAAGAGAGGTGCGAGAAAATGATTTCCCCTGATGACCTTACAATAATCAATTTGACGCAGAGGAAATTGACGAAGAATGAAGAAACAGCTTTAAAGAAAGGATTGACATTCTGCCCCACACAAGGATTTGAGTACACCCAAGCACGGATAGACTTATACTTATTCACACGGAAACTTAAACTCCTTAAGTTCTTCAAAATAAGAGGACCACAAGGACAAAGTACGAGTGAACGTATTACAACTATTGACAATCCATCCAGGGACGATCTTACGGGAGAAGACCTTCAAGTATTACAAGCTTTTGAAAGTCAGATGGTCCTAGAAGACACGGAGGATGGTACTGTCTCTATCCCTGCTATTGAAGGATTTGGCATCACGCAAAGAACAGTAAAGACCTGCTTTAAGCCTAAATCGACTTTTATCCCACCAATGAGCTTCGACACCATTGACGTGTTTGAGGAAACAGTCATCAAAGATCTAATGAAACTACGACAAACAAAAGTTTGGAAAAAAGAATGACACAAGTAGGAACCTGACGATGGATCAAAAAAGATCAATAGCAAACATCGAAAAGACCCACTGATAGTTTGTAAACCATCCGATAAGGGAGGAAACATAGTCCTCATGACAACAGAATTTTACTGTAAGGAAGCATTAAGACAGTTATCAGATGTTAATTGTTATGCAAAAATATCTAGGGATGAATACAACAGAAGTATACAAGAATACCATCTGCTTATTCAGAAATGGCTAGATAAGGCTATGCTTAGCATGGACGAATTCAAATTCTTGTCATGTCCACATCCGGTACTGTCCACATTCTATCATCTTCCCAAAATTCATAAGGACTCAAAGAATCCACCTGGTCGTCCTATAATATCTTCAAAAGGTTGTCTGACGGAGCCCATGTCACAATTTATTGACTTTTTCCTAGCCGAGTATGTCAAATTACTACCATCATATATTCGTGATACGAAAGATTTCATAAGAGCTATTTCCAATATATCATGGGAAACAGATATGCTAATGATTGTATTAGATGTGACAAGTCTTTATACTTGCATTAGTCATGACAATGGTGTGAGAGCAGTCAGATATTTTCTTAAAAGCAGGTCTTTGAAGTTTGCCCAACATAATGAGATGCTGATTGAGTTTTTAATTTTCTGCTTAACAAACAACATTTTTCTCTTCCAAAAACAGCTCTACAGACAGATCAATGGCACAGCGATGGGCACCTGCTTCGCCTCCAGTTACGCGAACCTGTTCGTGGGCTAGTGGGAGAAGCAGGTGGCCTGGGCTGAATGTAACAACTGCTGGGTCTCGTCTGTAATATGCTGTTACAGGTACATTGACGACCTTTTTATTCTTTGGAAGGGCTCTCGCACACAGGCAGAAGCATACATCAAAGAACTTAATACCAACACAGTAAACCTTCACTTCAGTGGGCACATCAGTGCAACTGAAGTTGATTTCCTTGATTTGAAAGTTTTCATACGAGATGGGTCAATTTGCACTGCACTTTTTAGAAAAATAACGGCAGGCAATTCGATTTTAGAGGCTCATAGTAATCACCCCAAATCCCTTAAGAATAGTTTCCCCTATGGGGAACTTCTTAGACTTAAGAGGAATTGGACCAACGAGAGTGATTTCCAAGAAGCAGCTAAGGAGTCCATAGATAGATTTGTCGTAAGAGGATATGCTCCTCCATTATTATAGAAAACTTTAAGTAGGGTAGAGAAAATCCCACGACATACCCTTCTCAAAGATAAAAAACATCTAATCAGTAGGGAAGGAGATACACCGAGATTCATCACGACTTTCTCGAGTGACTCCAATGACATCAGAGCAATAATTTCACGTAACTGGAACATTCTCAAATCTGATGCCATAATAGGCAAAAGTCTTGCCGAGCGCCCTCAAATAACTTATAGGCGTGGCCGGTCCCGCAAAGATATTTTAGTGCACAGTCACTTTGAAGGGATATCACAGAATCCTAGAATAGGAAATCTCACAGGATTTTTTCCCTGTTCAAAGTGCAAGGCATGTAAAAACAGTCCGAAAACCCTCTCGTATGAAATTCCTGGCAGGAAAGAAAGCCGGACCATCAACAAATTCTTAACATGTACCACTCCATTTTGTATTTACTGTCTCGTATGTCCCTGTAGAAAGATATACATTGGGAGCACGATACATCAAACTAAACGCAGAGTTTTGGAACACGCTAGAGCCATTGAAAAACGTGATTTCTCATATCCTGTCGCAAGACATTTCGCTCAGTTCCATCAGAGTGACAGGAAACTGTTAAGGTTTTTCTGCATAGATCATGTACCTGCACACGAGAGGGGAGGTAACAGAGAGCTGAAATTACGTAGGTTAGAGTCCCGTTATATAGTGGATTTGCAAGCGAAAGCCCCTTGGGGATTAAATACGGAGGAGGAGCTGGCAATCCACCTGGGATAGGTCCAAACCTACTGTCAATATAGTCATAAAGAAATAAAGTGAGATTGATGATCTGCAATAAACCTGCTTCTCGAGGAATGGATAAATCAGATTTCCCCTATAAGTTTGGATTAAAGGTTAAGATGTGTTGAAAATATAAAGTATGTACCGATACATAATGAATGTATTTGATCTTACATGAAGTAGTCTCCAGATGAATTGTGATAAACTGTGAAGTACTGTTGCCCATCCAGGGCTCAATTATACAGAAAGTGCTGTAAGACTGTCTGTTGCAACTTTTGTCTCATCACTGCTTTCGTTAAACTCCCATAATGAAATAGGTTCTTTCATGAAAAATTGTTTGAGAGAATAACATTTGTATTCTGGATATAGCGATGAAAAATGAATCATTTAGTCCTTTTATGTATTCTTCTTGAAATTCATTATAATTTTTAGAGCAATGTCATTTCACTGAAATGTGATTGTGGCATTGACGTTAATAATACAGAGAGAAGATATGCACATGCTTTAGACATCTCTCCTTCTTTGTTGAAAATTGATGCTCATGTCTGCACTGAATAATGAGTTTGCAACATGATCAAAAATATCCGGAATATTCACATAGAGCCAAATCATGCAGTGATTTAATTGAGACTATAACTTGTATGTATAGAAATTGGTTAAAAAGATTGATTGTTTTAAAGTGATTAATTGCTCATCTAGAGCTTAACAAAGTTGCACATTTACACACAAATTTGTATTACATGGCACGCTTCACGGTAAACTTCATTTAAATGTTATTGGAACACCAATCACAAGATGGTGCTGAATATTGTGATGTTATTTTTGTCCTTCACTTATGTCTGTGCTGAAAGAAGGAGCATTGTTGACATGCGCTGTCTTGTTTCTATGTTCATGAATGAATTTTAAAAATGCACCTTCCCCCGTTCCCACTTACAGTAGAAAAAGGCGAAACGCGTCCTGTCCCGCTTTATGATTTTTCAGTAAAAATAAAGTAACTGAATTTACCCCTTGAAAGCTGTGTGCGGTCGTCTTGTTTCCTGGAGAGACCAGTGGGAGCCGATATATATATATATATATATATATATATATATATATATATATATATATATATACACTCACAGTCAGATTTTAACATTTTAAGCAAATATGATATATATATATATATATATATATATATACACACACACATATATATATATAAACACACACATACACATAAAACCTCAGAAGATGTCCCATCAGTTTAATCCATGGGCCAATGAATGCCACCTCCCTGTGTCAGCGATGCGACCTCTCACTGCGGTTTCCCCACCGCTGATGTCTGGACACAGCACACAGAAGGAGACCCCATGGTTCGCGTAGAAGTTCATGCCCCACTCCGTCTTCTTGGTGGCAATAAGCTGGAATGGGGTGCTGGAGCACCAGGCATCTGCTGTGTCGGCCAGCTGCTGGAAGTCAATGGTCAGGCAGGGGTGAGTGGCCGTCAGCAGCTACACAGCATTGCTGACCATTACTGGTATCGCTAATGGTATAAACATCACTGACACGTGACTACTTCGAGTTCATCGTCACCTGGGGTCTCAGACTTAAAATTCATCTGGACAAACAATCAGCGAGCTGGTTAATGCAACCAGGAATATATACAATATCAAAGCTATATACTTGAAGTTTTGAACAGTCTGGCATATGTGCTGTTGTGTTTGTTCCTCCTCCTTTTGAAAAAATCTGAGTAAAAGTCTTGTCATCGGTCTACAAGTTAAACCTGCTTCCCCAAATAAAATGCCTAAAATGGTCCACTACTCACACATGCCAGCACCTCTTGCTCAATGATGGAATGCCATCTTTCAGTGTAATTTAGAGTATTTGAAGCATACCCTACTGTCCACTGATTCTTTCTTACCTTTCGGGTGAGTACAGCATCTAACTCTTAAGTGCTAGCATCAACAGAGGTGACACAATGTTTTCTACTAACAAAAGGTAGTAGTGTGGGTTCATTTATAAACTGCTTCGAAAACAATCCGAAGCATGTCATGTAAGTTGTAAGTGGTCTAGATTCTCCGGCAAACTCAATTTGATGATCAGCACTGCATAGAGCCAATGTTGAAAACACATCATCCTGCATAACTAGAAAATTATTTACTTTTGGCAAGGGATGATATGGTGGTATTAACGTTTAAGGCCACGCAAAGTCAAGCCACCACTATTCTTCTTAATTAAAACCACAGGTGAGATCCAATCCGAAGACTCTGTTTCTTCGATGATACATTTGTTTTGAAGGTTCTCTAGCAACAGCTGAAGTTCCTTATGAACACTGAAGGGAACGTGTCTTAGCTTTTTGTGTTACAGGGATCGCTTCTTTATTCAGTTTTATGTTTTTATATTATGAGAGAATCCTTTCATTTTTCCAATGCTGCTGATGAATACGTCAGAGAGCATGTTTTTGATTTTAAAGTCCAGGTATTCCTCTGTGATGACTAAGGGTGAAGGTGAACTCCGCTCCGCCAGCAGAGTTTGCAGAGTTTTGCTAACTCCGCACTCCGCTGGGAGCACGGAGTTCAGCAAAAAACTCTGATTCCACTGGGTGTCGGAGTTTGCCCCCGCCGCCACCCCTCAGTATGTGGTAAGGACCAGAGTACATACACTCGGAGCTGGATTTGTGCCATTTTCTAAGACATTTGCACCTTTCAGCTGGTTCTGAAAATACATTTCTACCTACAGGTGAATGCTGTTGATCCCTGGGGGGAGGGGTGGGTCAGTGCAAAGGGTTTTGCAGCAGTCGATCTGTGTAAATACCGGTGTCATAGCGCACTTCACTGGTGCAGTGTTCTGTGGTTGTGAACGGTGGGGGCCACGAGAGCCAGGTGGACATAGCCCTCTGCTGGTGCCTGTGGCGAGGTTGGAGCCTGAGGCCAACATTTGAAACAGACCTTTCTCTTGAAAGAAAGAGAAGTGCATCTGCCATTGGCTTGTACTGGAATTGAGGATATAACTAAGTGAAATAAGATTTCTTGTTAAAAATGAGAGAGTTTGGTTCTTCTGTAAGAATATTTGGCATGTGTTTGCCAGTCTTCGCAACTTTTCTGACTTTCAAGGGCTCCAAGGAGCCACCAACTCCCGTCACTACAATGGGTGATGTCACGGCAAGGAGCACGAGGTGCAATGTATAAAAGTTGTTCCTGTGCACATATTTCTGATGGAAATGCTGCTGCGGCTCCAAATAAACACATTAAAATAAACATATGGATAGGAGAGTTATAAAGATGACATATTGTTAACATTATATGAGCTGAGCCCATAAAAGGGGGAAGGAATGCTGGCTGATAAACCATGGTGGAAAGTTTTGCATTTGGGCCAAGCAGACATTCCCTCCTTAATTGGAATACGTCACACATTAAGAGGCTGGAGTTCTTTGTATGGTAATGATCAGATTAGGGCTTGCATGTACGCTGAAGGGTCGTGCACAGGGGTTAGAAGGAACCCAGCTTTGGCGGCTCACTCCAAACCGAAATGTGCCAGCACCAGTCCCCAACAGACTCCGTACCTGCCTCCCTGGCTGCTCTCTTTTTTTCCGCGCATGTCACAGTCGTGTGCCAGCAATGCAGCGGTTTCCGGGCATTGTGCGCGCGTGCCCTGCTCCCGCCGCTTGCATCATGTCTAGCACAGCATCAGTTAGGGGCAGCCTAGGTGGCTCCCCGGGGCCGCGGGAGCCCGATGTAATGCTGCCACCACCTGCAACCATCTTCTTGGCCAGCGAGGCACCCCTTTCAAGAGAGGAGGCGGCACTGAGAGGTGAGTGCAGAGAGCAGGGACGAATCTCAGTATTACACGTAGGCGGAATTCCACGAAATTTTTAGGCAACTCTACAGAATTCCGCGTAGTGCAATTCAGTCCGCGAACTCCGCTCACCCTTAGTGATGACTAGTACAGGATCTGAGGCACATGGATTAAGCATTATTTTTAATGACCTTTGATCACTCCAGCCCTGAATGCAAACACCCTTTTTCGCATCGGAAATCTTGATTTTTGTCAGTTCTGGTTTTAAACTCAGCAGCTTCCATGAAATACTCAAAGAAGCGTATAACATTTCCATTGTAGATTACTGCTCTAACATCACCTACTCTCAAACTCGTAACTCACGTTTTGAAAAAGTTTCGAACATATTTCTTGAAATGATTTAGAAAGGTGAACCAGAGTCTACCAGGAATGTCACACTGACACCAAGTACGGTCAGGGTGCCCACTGGTGGTTTAGAAGCCTTACTGTGAACTTGTTCTGCTTCCTCTTGAATCATAAGGACCATCCCTTTGCATTCCAACGTTTCTTCTTCATCCGCTATTGTATCCATTCTGTTTTCATATGAATCTAGGGCAACCTGCACCCTGCCACTTCTACTTCTTTCTCTGCACAGCTTAGCAAAGTGCCCCTGCTGCTTACAGATGCTGCATTCCTTTTTAAACGCTGGGCATCCTTTCAAATTCACCACATGCAAATGATTGCAGTACCTGTAACATATGTATGTTTGAATTGACCATCAGTTGGTCCCTAATCATTTTATCAGATGTGGCACTAAAACTACCTGAACATGAAAGGCTCCTTAATGCAATTAGAAAGTGATCAAAGCTTTCATTTTCTTTTTGATATCTTGTATAAAAAGTGATATATCTAAAGCATTTTGCTGGCAGTAGGTTTGAATCATTCTTTTAGTCTCAACAACGCTTCCTCCAGCTCATTGTCATCTTGACCCTTAGGAGCATCAATTTTGGGGATATTTTAAGATATATCTTGTTGTTTGGATCCCAACAGATGCAAGGGAAAGCATTTTCGTTTTTTCCACAGGGATTCTGCTGGCATCAATCACAGTCAGATGGATGAGAATCTGCTCTTTCACCTTTTTCCACTCTAGGATACATTTAATCAGAGGGTCAAACTGCACGATGAAGATAACAATGCAGCAGTAGCCTGAGCACATGAGCTGGTGGAATATAAAACAAGTTACAACAGTAAGGGGTCGATTCCGATTCGGGCCGGAAAAAGCACCGACCGACTCGGATCCGGAAAAAATACCGACCGACACGTACCCGTGGCGCACGACACGCCAAGTACGATGCAAGGCGCGAAAAATCCGACCGACACGTACGGAAACAAAGTCGACCGACCGAGCCGCACGGAAAGCAGCAATCCGGCCGGAAAAACACGCGAATCCAACCGACCGACACGCACCCGGAACAAATCCGACCGAAACGTACACGCGAACTCCAAACCGCAAAGTACGATGCAAGGCGCGAAAACCACGACCGAGTCGGACGGAGGACAAGCCGTACGACCGACACGCATACAAAACCGAGCCGAAGCAACACAATACACCGCGACCGACGCGTACGCAGCATAGAAAGCTTGCACAAACACAGCGTGAACGAAACGGAAAACACCGTACGAGACCAATGCAGGGTCCGACTCGGTCACAAGAACGTTTCCAACATACACAAACAGCACAAAGGAAAAATCACCCAAAATAAGGCCAAACAAGCAATTACCAAGCCAATAAATACTGGGGGTGGGGACAGAGAACAAAGACACACCCACAACTCCACCTATATAAAGGACACAAATCACTACCATGAGCCTTTGCAAATGCCATTCCACTGCCAGCACCCAAGAGAAAGCAACCACACACCCACAGCTCATCCCTCACACAAGCCACACACCATCAGCACACCAACAAATACCTACCTCACATACACCCAGCAAAACACACACTCACACACCCTCACCTGCACACCAACACACACATCACCCACCATCACCACCCATCACCATGCCCCCAAGAAGAATCCCAAGTTCCTAGATAGTGAATTGGAAGTCATGGTAGACGAGATCCTTAGGGTGGAGCCACAGCTGTTTGGCACACTGGTCCAACAGACCCCCATGTCGCAGAAAACCAAGATGTGGGAGAGGATCATCAACAGGGTGAACGCACAATCACCATGTCGGCGCACAAAGACCGACATCCAGAACAGGTGGTATGACGTACGCAGGAGGGTACGGGACATGCTGAAGAAAGACTACATCAACAGCCAATACACCGGCAGTGGCCCTCCTGCCAAGCCAATATACCTCAGGCCCTGGGAGGAGAAGGTGCGGGCCATCCTTCCGCCAGTGAGCGTATATGGACTAGAGGACATCCCAGAGCCTGGTGAGTACACAACAAATGTACACAATATTCTGCCACAAAACACACACATCACTGTCAAGGGGAGAGTCAAACCATGCACTCTTAGCAATTACACAGCAACCAGAACAGAATCATCCCAAAATGTGTATGTTAGTCAGATAAACACAACACATGCCATCAAAAAGTCACATCCAACTGTGCCAACACATGTACAAACACAACCACAACTACAGCTAGGCAGTGGCACAAATAGAACTAACAAACACATCCAGACATGTAGCCACAACAACAACACCAACACACAGTGAAGGCCACTCAAAGGAAGGAATTCTGTGTATGCTGGCCAAGTCAGTGAAGCCAATAGCATCATGGGAGTCGCAGTCACACATATTGCCCCCCCACAACTGTCCCATCAACACCACCATGAACCATGCTCACATCACAGGGAGTGGAGAAGGACTCACAAGATGGCTGACACTGGCTACTGCTGTGGGGAGCACAAGGCCCTGCTGGCAACTGTGCACCAACAAACAGCAGGACACCACTGACTGACATCCTGAGAGACAACTTACACTCCCTGCAATGCAAGCACGTTCCATGGTGGGATATCTGGCTAGCTGGGTGGGAAGGGGGACTTGCAGCACTGACCATAGTCACAAGCACCTCCCCTCACACCCCCCAACACAAACTCCACAGAACCCACCTGGTAGAATGCAATGCCCTCCATCCTAACACAAGATCCCACAAAGAACCACCACCCTGGGTTATGTTGTGTGAAGCACAGGGACACTCTTGGGACTTCCAGCCAAACAACTGCCAGGACAACACTCCCAGCCATCCTGTCAGCACAGCCAGCCCACCCCACAGGGAAGCAGAGTCAAAAGGAAGGAAGCATGGGCATGCTGGGAAGGGGGAGGAGGCAATGGCATGATGGGAGTCGTAGTCACAGACATAGCTCACCCCCACAACTGTCCCATCAACACCACCCTGAACCATGCTCACATCACAGGAAGTGGAGAAGGACTCACAAGATGGCTGACACTGGCTACTGCTGTGGGGAGCACAAGGCCCTGCTGGCAAATGTGCACCAACAAACAGCAGGACACCACTGACTGACATCCTGAGAGACAACTTACACTCCCTGCAATGCAAGCACGTTCCATGGTGGGATATCTGGCTAGCTGGGTGGGAAGGGGGACTTGCAGCACTGACCATAGTCACAAGCACCTCCCCTCACACCCCCCCCAACACAAACTCCACAGAACCCACCTGGTAGAATGCAATGCCCCCATCCTAACACAAGATCCCACAAAGAACCACCACCCTGGGTTATGTTGTGTGAAGCACAGGGACACTCTTGGGACTTCCAGCCAAACAACTGCCAGGACAACACTCCCAGCCATCCTGTCAGCACAGCCAGCCCACCCCACAGGGAAGCAGAGTCAAAAGGAAGGAAGCATGGGCATGCTGGGAAGGGGTGAGGAGGCAATGGCATGATGGGAGTCGTAGTCACAGACATAGCTCACCCCCACAACTGTCCCATCAACACCACCCTGAACCATGCTCACATCACAGGAAGTGGAGAAGGACTCACAAGATGGCTGACACTAGCTACTGCTGTGGGGAGCACAAGGCCCTGCTGGCAACTATGCACCAACAAACAGCAGGACACCACTGACTGACATCCTGAGAGACAACTTACACTCCCTGCAATGCAAGCACGTTCCATGGTGGGATATCTGGCTAGCTGGGTGGGAAGGGGGACTTGCAGCACTGACCATAGTCACAAGCACCTCCCCTCACACCCCCCCAACACAAACTCCACAGAACCCACCTGGTAGAATGCAATGCCCCCATCCTAACACAAGATCCCACAAAGAACCACCACCCTGGGTCATGTTGTGTGAAGCACAGGGACACTCTTGGGACTTCCAGCCAAACAACTGCCAGGACAACACTCCCAGCCATCCTGTCAGCACAGCCAGCCCACCCCACAGGGAAGCAGAGTCAAAAGGAAGGAAGCATGGGCATGCTGGGAAGGGGGAGGAGGCAATGGCATGATGGGAGTCGTAGTCACAGACATAGCTCACCCCCACAACTGTCCCATCAACACCACCCTGAACCATGCTCACATCACAGGAAGTGGAGAAGGACTCACAAGATGGCTGACACTGGCTACTGCTGTGGGGAGCACAAGGCCCTGCTGGCAAATGTGCACCAACAAACAGCAGGACACCACTGACTGACATCCTGAGAGACAACTTACACTCCCTGCAATGCAAGCACGTTCCATGGTGGGATATCTGGCTAGCTGGGTGGGAAGGGGGACTTGCAGCACTGACCATAGTCACAAGCACCTCCCCTCACACCCCCCAACACAAACTCCACAGAACCCACCTGGTAGAATGCAATGCCCCCATCCTAACACAAGATCCCACAAAGAACCACCACCCTGGGTTATGTTGTGTGAAGCACAGGGACACTCTTGGGACTTCCAGCCAAACAACTGCCAGGACAACACTCCCAGCCATCCTGTCAGCACAGCCAGCCCACCCCACAGGGAAGCAGAGTCAAAAGGAAGGAAGCATGGGCATGCTGGGAAGGGGGAGGAGGCAATGGCATGATGGGAGTCGTAGTCACAGACATAGCTCACCCCCACAACTGTCCCATCAACACCACCCTGAACCATGCTCACATCACAGGAAGTGGAGAAGGACTCACAAGATGGCTGACACTGGCTACTGCTGTGGGGAGCACAAGGCCCTGCTGGCAACTGTGCACCAACAAACAGCAGGACACCACTGACTGACATCCTGAGAGACAACTTACACTCCCTGCAATGCAAGCACGTTCCATGGTGGGATATCTGGCTAGCTGGGTGGGAAGGGGGACTTGCAGCACTGACCATAGTCACAAGCACCTCCCCTCACACCCCCAACACAAACTCCACAGAACCCACCTGGTAGAATGCAATGCCCCCATCCTAACACAAGATCCCACAAAGAACCACCACCCTGGGTCATGTTGTGTGAAGCACAGGGACACTCTTGGGACTTCCAGCCAAACAACTGCCAGGACAACACTCCCAGCCATCCTGTCAGCACAGCCAGCCCACCCCACAGGGAAGCAGAGTCAAAGGAAGGAAGCATGGGCATGCTGGGAAGGGGGAGGAGGCAATGGCATGATGGGAGTCGTAGTCACAGACATAGCTCACCCCCACAACTGTCCCATCAACACCACCCTGAACCATGCTCACATCACAGGAAGTGGAGAAGGACTCACAAGATGGCTGACACTGGCTACTGCTGTGGGGAGCACAAGGCCCTGCTGGCAAATGTGCACCAATAAACAGCAGGACACCACTGACTGACATCCTGAGAGACAACTTACACTCCCTGCAATGCAAGCACGTTCCATGGTGGGATAACTGACTGGCTGGGTGGGTGGGAAGGAGGGCCGGCTGTCAACCAAACACAACCAATGCAGACCATGTTCACACCCCAGAAAATACATAGAAATGCCCAAATAATGCAGGACAATGTGCCACACCAATATCAACCCCTGACTGTGACGACTCAGGACAATGCAATGTATAGGCCCGCACCCAGAGGCACAGTCACAACTGTAATGTGTGTCAAACATTGATGCCTGCAGAAACATGACATACATTGTTTGTGTCTCCCAAAAACAGGTGATGATGGGGACACAGCAGCAGACGCTGAGGAGTCCCAGTCCCAGGCTCAAGAGGATGCCGAGCTCACTGGCGTCGTACAGCCTCTGTCCTCCTCGGACGATGAAGAACAACCTGGCACATCCGGTGCAAGTCAACATGCAGCACCAGCAGGACCACCAGCTGCAGCACCAGCAGGACCACCAGCTGCACCCCTGCACCCACCCCTACAACGACTGTCACCACGAATACCATCCCTGCCGACATGGACAGAATAAGGAGCAACACCAGCACAGTGACCCTGGACCAACCTGGGGCCATGGACACCACCACCACCACCAACCCCCAAGGTGGACCAGGGTTATCTGTGCGTGCCACTGCACACACTGCACATGTCAGCAGGGGTGGTGGGAGGGGTGGGAGACAGAGGTCGCTGCTTGCAGACGTTGCTGGTGTGCATGATGACCCACAACTGGTACGCATAGCTGATGCGTACCAGTCCAGCACCGGAGAGCTCAGCCAGGTAGTGGGGCTCCTCAGAGACATTAAACAGCAGCAGGCTGCCCATCATGCCCGCTTGGACTCCCACATGTCCCACGTGGAGTCACACATGTCCCGTGTGGACTCACACATGTCCCGCGTGGAGTCCAAGTGGGATGCACTGCATGAGATGACGGCGGTGCACAGGGACATTTTACAATGCCTCCGCCAGATGAACAGCAACCAGTCCACACCTCCCTGTGTGCCAACAACATCTGGTGCCGAACAAACTGCAACTGCCACAGGGAGGGAGGAGGACTCTGGCGGAGAGTCCCCTGCACCGCAGCAGCCTGCACTTGAGGGCCCCCCCAAGAAGAGGGGTCGTCCGAGGAGGGAAAAGTGAGAGGCCAATGGCCAAGCGCAACTCCCAGGAAGCCTGAACCTGTTCTGGATGTTCGCCTTTGTGCACAGACTGTTCACCCTGTTGACGGCAACACTACTCCCACACATTGCATGGGGAGTACAAGTTGGACCAATGTGTCAGACAACTGTGGCCCCGATACTGGGGATCCTGTCTACCCGGACTTTCAATTCACCTAGGAACTTGGGATTGCAAGATTCATGTACAGCACAACCCATCCTATGCACTATTAACACAAATGTATCACAATAAACACACTAATACACCATACTTGCCTCTGTCGTGATTCCAACGTTGGTGCTGTTATGGGGATGATGTACTGCAAAATTACACTGTGTATGCGAACTGCAACAGCAAGGACAACACAGGCATGTGAGTACAGGAAACGTGACACACATGAGGGAGACACACCACCAGGGCTACACGACACATACACACCTAGGCCATCTGACTCATTGCCTGCACTGATGTTGCCAGGGAAGACGGTGCAATGCACACACACCACACCCATTCCCAGTTGTAGTCAAGTAGCCCACAGGTGCAGTAAGCAAATGGCAGTCAAATGTGTGACCACAGACAACGCACATCAGAAAGTGAAGCACAGGTTTATTACACAGTTGCAACATGCCGTAACCACTACAGATGCAAGGTAACCCCACCTGGCAGCGGGCACACAGTCAACAACTGTAGACGGAAGGAAGTCCATGGGTGTGGCGCACATCACCTGTAGGGACACAACAGCTACCAGCCTGGATGTGCAATCACGTCGTCGGTGGACACAGTTGACCAAACGAATCTGAAAGTACCCTGTGAAGGACAGAAATGACACACAGTCAAAAGCAATGGAGTACAGGACAGAACAGCAAAACACATGCACAATACATGTTACAAGATACCCACCCAGAACCAAGTTAGCATGTCAACACTGTTGGGGAGTACAGCCCACCTGTCACCACACATCGCAACACACATCCAGTCAAGTGGCCCATGGACACACTCCAACAGCACCAGAGCACCACCCACACATCATGCCAACTCACATCATTGACATGACACCTCAGGATACTCACATTCAGCTAAAGAAGTTGGTGATGAGCTGTGTGCGGACATCACCATCACCATCATCATCATCATCGTCACTGGCATCGTGGTCCAGGCCAGGATCCTCCACAGGTGGCGGATGTTGGTCATTGTCATCCTGGATGAGAGGCAACTCCTTCCGCACTGCCAGGTTGTGGAGCATGCAGCAGACGATGATAATCTTGCACACTTTCGCAGGGGCATATGGGAGGGACCCTCCGGTCTTGTCCAGGCAGCGGAAGCGGCTCTTCAGGAGACCAAAGGTCCGCTCAATCACTCTCCTGGTCCGACCATGTGCCTCATTGTAGCGCATCTGGGCAGGTGTCACAGGGTTCCTGAGGGGTGTCAGCAACCACGGCATGTTGGGGTATCCCGAGTCACCTACGGACAGACAAGCGCACATTAGCTGACTTGGAAAAGTGGGCGGAATACCACAGATCAGATCACACACAATGGCACAAAGTCAGTACACACCGACAAGCCAGGCACGCTGGTTCTGCATCTGTGCCATCATCCTGGGGATGCGACTACTCCTCATCACAAAGGCATCGTGTGCTGAACCAGGGAAACGGGCACACACGTGTGTGATGGTCATGTCTGCAAGACACACCACCAGTGCATTGACCGAGTGGTAGTGCTTGCGGTTCCTGTAGGCCTGCTCCTGGGCCTGTGGTGGTACCAAAGCCACATGTGTCCCATCAATGGAGCCAATGACATGCGGCATCCTCCCCAGGGCATAAAAGTCACTCTTCACGTCAGTGAGTCGTCGCAGTCTAGGGAAATAGATGTACCGGTTCAGGAAGAGCAACATTGCCGCCAAAACATCGCGGAGCACACGGCTGAACATGGTCTGTGACATCCCACCAGCAGTCGCCACAGTATGTTGGAAGGTACCAGTGGCAAAGAAGTGTAGGGCTGCCATCACCTTCACCTTGGGGGTCAGCGCTGTAGGATACGGCCGGCCAGGCTGCAAATGTGGGGACAACTGCACTGCCAAATCCTCAATCAGCTGCCTAGTGAAGCGGTACCGTCGGATGCTGTCCCGTTCCACCATCGTTGCCAGGTCTGGGAATGGCCGATGTACAGCAGGAGCCCTGCAGTGCAGAGGAGAAGTAAGCAAGATTGTCAGTCACCCCACATATGCGGCATTGAACACACTCAAGATCCCAACATACATCATTATGAGGCACAACTACATGAAGTGTGCAGTACCGGAAGGACATGTATGGTACATACATGGCCAACATCTGTCAACACGGTCCAACAGGTGGCATCAATTAGTCCCAGGTTGGCCCATTGGATATCATGAGGCCGTGTCACAGTTCCCATCTCCTGCTGCTGTGTCACAATAACCCCCACAGGGACATGTGAGGACAGATGTGCCCCAGGCACCACAGCTCAACGACAGGTACATTCCCAGGGACCCTGTAATGCCACATGGACACTGGCATTACATGGAGTATCATGTATACACCACAGCAAAACAACCATGACCCCCACAGGTAGTGGCCCCACTTGCCACGGCAGGACAGACATGGACGTCTGTGACACACACGCACAACATCAGAGTCCATGCACACACAACGTGGATGTGGAGACTGTCTCCCATTGTGCACATGAAATCAGAGACATTGTAAACACCACATGCACAAAGACTGTGGAGGACCATCACTATTGTGCCACTGGGACACCCTGGCTCAAACATACCGTCCCACATGGGACTCACGGGGTATGTGACATGACATACACATACACCACTGTGAAATGTGACCATGGCACATGCACAGATATGAACAGTTGCACATCACAGTGGTCACGTACACGTAACACCCAGGATCCTGTCCCCATGAACACGTGCACAGCCTGGGGGTGGCTGCCCACAGGTGACACCCACAGGACAACATGTACACCAACATACACACAATAGGAAATGCAGCCTTACATGCCTTATGATGAAGTTTGGACAGGCTGTCGTGATGTAGGTGTGCCCCTCACTCCCTGGGAGCTATCTGTGGCTGGCATATGTCCATCTGAGACAGGCATGCTGACATATGCCAGTCACATGTACAGTGATGCGTTGAACAGCAATGGACCGATCGGTGCCTCCGGCCGGCCCATTGCTTTCAATGTGTGCGGGTACGCGTTGTACCCCTGTGCGCGTTGAACTGCAATGGACCGATCGGTGCCTCCGGCCGGCCCATTGCTTTCAATGTGTGCGGGTACGCGTTGTACCCCTGTGCGCATTGAACTGCAATGGACCGATCGGTGCCTCCGGCCGGCCCATTGCTTTCAATGTGCGCGAGTACGCGTTGTACCCCTGTGCGCGTTGAACTGCAATGGACCGATCGGTGCCTCCGGCCGGCCCATTGCTTTCAATGTGTGCGGGTATGCGTTGTACCCCTGTGCGCGTTGAACTGCAATGGACCGATCGGTGCCTCCGGCCGGCCCATTGCTTTCAATGTGTGCGGGTACGCGTTGTACCCCTGTGCGCGTTGAACTGCAATGGACCGATCGGTGCCTCCGGCCGGCCCATTGCTTTCAATGTGTGCGGGTACGCGTTGTACCCCTGTGCGCGTTGAACTGCAATGGACCGATCGGTGCCTCCGGCCGGCCCATTGCTTTCAATGTGTGCGGGTACGCGTTGTACCCCTGTGCGCGTTGAACTGCAATGGACCGATCGGTGCCTCCGGCCGGCCCATTGCTTTCAATGTGTGCGGGTACGCGTTGTACCCCTGTGCGCGTTGTACCGCAATGGACCGATCGGTGCGCACCCATTGACAATGGGCTTGCCTGGCAACGGACGCGTTTTCGAATTTCGAACGAGTCGGTTGCTGGAAAATCAGTTGGTCACCCACAACAATGTTGCAAAATCATGTATGTCATGAAGTTGAAGATTTGAAGGATGCTGTGGGCGTGTTTTGGTGCTGCTATTCCATGGATTGGCCAGATTCAGAAGATGCAAACGACTTGGACCTATCACTTTGGACACAAGGGACAGTATCTGCCTCTCCAGCACATATATATTGCTGGCTGTTCCCCTGAGAGCCCACTTGCCTGCACTACATGCTCCAGGACGACATCTGCCACTGCACTGCTGCTGTCTCTGCCCCTCTGGACCCTGCAATGGCACGTACTGTGGAGAGAGCCCCAGCCTTCAGCCTTGAAGAGAACCAGGCCCTGCTGGACAGCCTACTTCCACAGTACAGCAAGCTGTATGGGACACCAGGGGAGCAGGTGAGTGTTCTGTGCACTGCCTTTCTGAATGTGCATTTTGTGTGACTAGCAAGGCTGAGAGTCTGCACGCCACTGGCTAGCAGGCTCACTGAGTAGTTGTCACCCCCCATAGTGTGTAGTGACTTGCACTGGACAGGTATGGTGCAGTGACAGTGCATTTGAACATGGTTTTACTTCCCATGCAATGATACCATGTAGTGACGTCTGGCAAACTGTCCATGGGCAGCTTTGCACTGCCTGTGTACATCATGTGCCCCTGTGATTGAGACATGTATATACAACTGTGTCATGCACGGATATGTTGCATGTGTGGTAATGGCCTTTTCACTTTGTCATCCTGACAGGTTAATGCCCATCGGAAGCAGGAAATCTGGAAGGACATCGTCCGGGCTGTCCGGTCCGTGGGGGTCTACAAGCGCCGGATCCGCAACTGCCAGAAGAGGTGGCAGGACCTTCGGGGCTGGACCCGGAGGATTGCACGGGTCCAGCTGAAGCTGTCGCCTCCTCGCAGGAGGGGCGGAACACGGACCCTGACCCCCACATGCTCCAGATCCTGGCGGTGGTCTTTCCAGACCTGGATGGGTAGCTGAAGGCCAGACAGCAGCAAGGAGGGGGTGAGTCAAAGACTGCACTGTGAACTCTGTATTACATGCTTTGTGCCCTCCTCTGGCCTGGTTCAACTGCCACAGTGCAGCAGTCATGTTGTCCAGGAGCCATGTCCCTCTATTGTGCACTGCCCACTGCTCATCTGATACCCAGGTGTGGCCCTTACAGTCAGGGAATTATGTCACTTGGGACTGTGTCCTTGCAGTTTGCTTCACTAAAGGTGGGGGACAGCATCTGTTTCCCTAACTCTGTTGTGGGCATCATGGGTGGGTCCATTGTTCACACAACGCCTGGGTTTGGACATGTGATCTGCGTGTTGCTTTGATATGAGGTCCACTTGCTGAGCTGAGCCACCACATGTGCCTGGGGTATGTGGCACACGCCCATGCAGCGGGTGGGAACAATGTTTGGGCCCCAGGAGTGTGCAGATTACGTGTGTCACACATACATAGCCAGCTATCCACTGTCCAGGGCACATCCCTCATTCATGTGGAGCAGGACAGTCATGCCTACTCCAGGCCAGGCCATGCAATGCACTCTGTACTCCCACTCCCGTGTATCAGCTGACACATTGTGCACAGTGATTTGACCCCTCCGGTGTCTGCCTCTGTGTCAGTGTGCTGTGGATTAGTTGCCAGGACTGCTGGGGTGTTTCTTGGTAGGGGCTCAGCATGCCCCTGGAGATGTGACCATAGGAGACGGTACTTGTGTGTCACATAGGTGTTTGATCAGCTGCCCGTGCAGACTGGGGTATGCGAATGTGATGTTCAGGCAGCTGTTCCCCATTCACAGCAAATTGTGAGGGGCTCAGGTTCAGAGGGTAGTGTCACAGGTCTCCCATATGTCCAATAGGTGTGACCTGGACAGATGAGGTTTGAGATGATGTGTTGTGTGGGGGATGTACATGTGCACTTGTGCAGCTCCAGGACTTGCATTCCCCATGACCTACTATTGTGACACAGTGCATAGTGTTGTTGTCTGGCTGCCAAGTCATACATCACTGAGACAGTGATGTATGACTTAGCAGTCATGCCTCTGCCATGGCATGTGTCAACTTATTTGTGGTCCTGCAGGGGAGTGACGTGCTACATGCACCCCATAGTGGCGCTGGCTATCAGGACATGGGTGCATCATGGTGTCTGTCGCTGGTATGCATCACATGCATTTCCTATTTGACTCTGGGCATCCCTTTCATCCGGAAACCTGTACTCACTCAGTGGCAAGAGCTGTGATGTGTCCACACCGTGTCCTCTGCACTGTCCAACTACTGTGTACTTGGTGCATGTGTCCACACTGGGGTGTTGCAATCCAACAGACACCAGACAGATGGGTGCAAGGCCATGTGGGATGTGAGTGCCATGCTTGGCATCAGACTGACAATTGGCTTCTCCTGTTCAGTTAGGGCACTTTTAGCAATGTACAACTAATGATGCCAGGGCTTGCTCTGTGATGTGCTGTGCTCACAGTGGTGTGTGCGTTTGGTGCAGGTGACTGATGTCTGTCTGTTTCCCCATTGTTTGCAGATACATCCACGGCCACGGAAGGGGACAGCTCCACGGACCAGGAGGAGCCAGAGAGCCAGACTGGGTCAGCAGCCGAGGAGTGGTCGGAGGGACCCAGTGGCACGGAGGGCGAGGGGAGCCACACCGAGGAATCCTCAGCACCATCCACCTCAGCTGAGGACCAGAGCAACTCGGAGGATGACTCCCTTGTGGAGGCGGGTGTCAGCAGCCACCACACCCCAGCTAGTGTTGCTGTCCCCCCACCACCAGCACCACCACCGCCCTCCCATCGGCTCCCATTCCCAAGGTCCGTGGAGGCTCCCATGTTCGGGAGCGTGTTTCCTTTGGCCCAGGCACCGCACCCCCTGCCCCTGTGTCCCCTGCTGCCCTGAGTGAGGAGTCTGTGTACCTCCTTCGCCAGCTCCATGTAGGGCAGACAGCCATGCTGAGTGTCCTCCATGCGCACACCGCACTGTTGACTCAGCTGGTGTCGTTCATGGAGGGCATCTCATCGGGCATGTCTGACCTACAGAGGGGCAACAGGTCAATGGACTCCTCCCTGACGGCAGCAGTGTCCCTCCTCAGACAGTCCCTCACCCCTCCTGCCTCTGCTCCATCCACACTCCCCAGCACCTTGCCCGTCCCAAGCACACACACACCGGCACAGGCACACACCAGCACACACACATCCAGCACACAGACACACACGCCACAAACTAAACGCACACACACGCACAGTCAGGGGACTGAAACCAGACTCACAGGGGATGGGGCCCTGGTACACACACACGCATCCACGGGCACTGCACAGTCCTCAGTTGCCTCTCCCTCCAAAGCACCCTCCCTTGCCTCACCTGCAACCCCAAAGACCCAGCACCTCTTCCTCAGTGACCTCGGCCTCTTCCCCTCCGATCCAGCTGCCCCAGCATCCAGGGGGAAGAGGAAGCCCCCACACGGAGCAGAGTGCCCCTCGCCCCCGGACACCCTCCCCCAGGCGCAGACAGACTGAGGCCCCCACCCGCAAGTCCCCCGGAGTGGTAAGAGCAAAACCCCGCCGCCACCCTGCAGCTCAAGCACCAGGTCACCTTCCTCCATCCCTCAGGCCCCCACCCCACAGGTGCCCCCGCCACACCCTGCCCCAGGTTCCCCCACCCACAGATATACCATCCCCAAGAGGCTCCGGCCTTCTCCCCTGCCACTTGCTCTCCCGGCACCACACCCCCGCTGCGCTTGTCTGTGCCACTGATGTGGTGAGGGTGTCCTCCCCTCTGTCCAGCCCACCTTGCCTGTTCCCCATTCTCCTCCCCTGGTGGTAGGCACTGCAGTGGAGTCCACTACCACCCTGTCTGACTTGGGCACTGCAGTGGCGGACCTGTCCACTCCATCTGCGGGGTCCACTGCAGTCGTGCCGGCACCCACAACATCTGAGCCATGCCCCCCAGTTGTGCCGGCACACACCATGTCAGACACCTCCACTGCAGTTGTCAGTGGCTCTCCAGCACCCACCACCCCTTCCCTGCTTCCTCCTGGTGAGCCCTGATCCTGTCCCTGCGGTGCCTGGCCTACCCCCCGGTTGCCCCTCCTAGTGGATTGTCCCTGGTTTTGTGCAGGCATGTGTAGGGTGGCATCTGCCACTGTCACCCACTTGTGACTTTGTTGATGGACTGGCCATTGGCCTTTGTTTATGTTCTACCGGACTTCTACTTTTAATGCCACATATGCTGAATAAATCAACTTTCTGTTCTCTAGTGCTTTTGCTTCTGATGTACATGATGTTGATGATGCTAACAATGCCCTTGCTGCAGTGATGGTGATATTTGGTCTCATGATTATGAAGTGTTACTGTGCAGGAACCCATGTGGTCCAGGGGTTATGTGTCCTATCCTGTGGTGTATCCATGTCATCCATAGCAGCATCTGAGGGTGTCATGTGTTCAGTATTTGGCAATGAGATTTCCTACTTAGATTGGCAACTTCACATCTGTGGCTTCCACCCCTGCACATCTGTTGTGCCTGCCATTGTTCTATTCGTCTACTTCCCTGACCGTGTGGCCATCTCCAGTGAACATGCAGGTTTGGGCATCAATGGGGAAGGACTCATCTGTGTTGTCAGTGCAACATTGCTATACAAGTGTGTTGGATCTGTGCTGATGATTCCATTGGCACTTCCATGACCAGGCTGATGTTACGGGAGCCCTCATTTGTTGCTAATTGTTGATTGTGTGTCCCATTGCTGCCATGGTATGGTATCTGTTCGCCTCACATCTGCAGTCTCCACAGGGTATCTGCATGTGTGTGCCCATTGGTGCAAATATGTGGGTCTGCATTCGGATGGTCACTTCTGTCATTGTGTCATTGATGATTGTTGACGGTGTCAGCCCCCAAGGGTGGTAGTAGTGGTAGGCATCCTGCCCCCTGGCTAAGGGTGGTAGTAGTGGTAGGCATCCTGCCCCCTGGCTAAGGGTGGTAGTAGTGGTAGGCATCCTGCCCCCCTGGCTAAGGGTGGTAGTAGTGGTAGGCATCCTGCCCCCTGGCTAAGGGTGGTAGTAGTGGTAGGCATCCTGCCCCCCTGGGTGAGGGTGGTAGTAGTGGTGGGCATCCTGCCCCCTGGGTGAGGGTGGTAGTAGTGGTGGGCATCCTGCCCCCCTGGCTGAGGGTGGTAGTAGTGGTAGGCATCCTGCCCCCTGGGTGAGGGTGGTAGTAGTGGTGGGCATCCTGCCCCCTGGGTGAGGGTGATAGTAGTGGTGGGCATCCTGCCCCCCTGGCTAAGGGTGGTAGTAGTGGTAGGCATCCTGCCCCCCTGGGTGAGGGTGGTAGTAGTGGTGGGCATCCTGCCCCCCCGGGTGAGGGTGATAGTAGTGGTAGGCATCCAGCCCCCCCTGGGTGAGGGTGGTAGTAGTGGTGGGCATCCTGCCCCCCGGGTGAGGGTGATAGTAGTGGTAGGCATCCAGCCCCCTGGCTAAGGGTGGTAGTAGTGGTAAGCATCCTGCCCCCCTGGCTAAGGGTGGTAGTAGTGGTGGGCATCCTGCCCCCTGGGTGAGGGTGGTAGTAGTGGTGGGCATCCTGCCCCCTGGGTGAGGGTGGTAGTAGTGGTGGGCATCCTGCCCCCCTGGCTAAGGGTGGTAGTAGTGGTAGGGCATCCTGCCCCCCTGGGTGAGGGTGGTAGTAGTGGTGGGCATCCTGCCCCCTGGGTGAGGGTGGTAGTAGTGGTAGGCATCCTGCCCCCTGGCTAAGGGTGGTAGTAGTGGTGGGCATCCTGCCCCCCTGGGTGAGGGTGGTAGTAGTGGTAGGCATCCTGCCCCCTGGCTAAGGGTGGTAGTAGTGGTAGGCATCCTGCCCCCTGGCTAAGGGTGGTAGTAGTGGTAGGCATCCTGCCCCCCTGGCTAAGGGTGGTAGTAGTGGTAGGCATCCTGCCCCCCTGGGTGAGGGTGGTAGTAGTGGTAGGCATCCTGCCCCCCTGGGTGAGGGTGGTAGTAGTGGTGGGCATCCTGCCCCCTGGGTGAGGGTGATAGTAGTGGTGGGCATCCTGCCCCCCTGGCTAAGGGTGGTAGTAGTGGTAGGCATCCTGCCCCCCTGGCTAAGGGTGGTAGTAGTGGTAAGCATCCTGCCCCCTGGCTAAGGGTGGTAGTAGTGGTGGGCATCCTGCCCCCTGGGTGAGGGTGGTAGTGGTGGTAGGCATCATGCCACCCCTGGGTAGGGGTGGTGGTGCGCATTCAGGCCCCTGTGTGCATATGTGGCATTGGTGATGGGCATCCCGCCCCTATGGTGCTGCTGTTGCTGGTGTAAGTATATTCTGCATCCCTGTGTGTGTGTGTGTGATGTGTTGTGTATGTGTTGTATGTGTTTTGTGGTTGGTGTCTGGCTTACCTTCTGCGCCGTACGCGTCCGTGCCTGTTCCGGTAGTAAATGTAGAATATTGGTATGATCGGGACGAAGGGATTCATGGTTGGTTCGTGTCGTTCGTCCTTCTCGTTGCTTCGCGTCGTCCTCGTCGCTTCGCCTCGTCCTCGTCGCTCGCGTCGTCCTCGTCGCTGCCGTGTTCGTCTCGTAGCCGTGGATCGTGTTGTGGCGCGAATCGGAGCTTATGTGCGCCTCTCCCGGATGCTTTGACGTGCCGTGCGTAGCGGCGGGTTCGGCGCGTACGGAAAGCGCATCGTACTTGTCCGGCCGGACGGGGCTGCATTTTTCCTTCCGTGCGACTCGATTCGGCGTTTCCGGATTCGCCTCGGTCGGAGAACAGGACCTGGTTTGGGTGAGTACGGCTCGGCCGGATTCTTTGCTGTTGTGCGCATCGTACTTGCTCGTTCGGTGTGCTGTACGGATCGGTCGGGAAACAGGCTTTCGCATGGCTTTTTCCCGACCGAATGGTATTGGGTGCGCCTCCGACCGAGATCGGAATCGGCCCCTAAGTCTTTTTGTGCCAATTAATATATTGTATAAGTTAATGGAAAATGGTAATTTCACTGATATATTGTGGAGTATTAGAAGTGACAGAAGACAATCTCAATAAGAGTGGTTCAAGTGTCAAAAGGGGTTGGAGAATGCTGGAATGTGTATTCTCATAGGGAAACATTGCAGACAAAATGGCCTCGCAAAACTCAAACGAGGCTTGGAACGCCGGGTGAAATTCAGACCTCTGTTGGGTTTTCTTATACACTCACTTAGTATTTGGCACTTTACCTGAAAGTCGTTCAGTAAAGTATTTTCTGAGTTATAGGGTGCTTGGTCTGACAATGTATGATTTCTCCATAAAGGTGCTTCAAAATCCTGAGTATTAGGGGATTTTTTAGACTCATCTTTAGGATAAGATGATTGTACTTTTCTATGAGTGGTTTTGCTAAATCATTTACTAAATTAGGTTTTAACAGGTGACCATTTACCATCGGTTCTTTGTCCTTTGTCCTGATAAAGACTCCAGTACCGTTTCTATATGGGGCCGAAACTTCAATGTATTGCACTGTTGTCTGCATTCAAATGTTTTGTTTTTCAGTATACTTCATATATGAGTTCTGAGCTACCTAAAGAGTACTACTGGTCAACAGTGCATAATACTTTATAAATACTACATGTGCAGCATTAATTACACAACTCACTTGCACTGGTGTAAATTTTTACATAAGGGTCACCCATGGTATATGGATGCCATTAATGGTAAAATTCTGGCACTGGAATTTTCTGTGTAATTATTGGTATAAGAGGGCTTCTATTGCATATGGGGGAACCTATGATTATTTGCTGGGACAATGAAAGTAATTGTTGACATATGGGGACAACCATGGCACATTTTGAAAAAAAGAGCTCAACTCCTGGGGAACGCCAGGTTTCATTGGCTTGGCACACCATTAAAGGACTTGAATATTTAATGAGTGCCCTTTCAGCGCCTATGACATTTTAACAAATTAATGTGAATATTGTGCTTTTAAATTTCGCCGGTCGAGAATTCCTCCCAACCCACCTACAAGAGTTCTGGCTCACTCGCGTTGCTCACCAACTACAATTCACGGCAAGCATTGTGCCTCATCACTTTTTAGAACTCATGTAACACCCTGGTATAGGTGGTTTCAAAACTATGCATTGTGTTGTTTTGTTATATCAATCATGCTGTTATTATGGAACCTCCACAATGTCAATTATTGTGATGTTGTTAAGGTCATGTGATATGACTTCCTGGAAAAATTCAGGGTCAAAATGTCATATGATGTCACTTCCTGTGATGTGATTAAGGTTAAAAAGTGTGCAGTGTCACTTCTGCCACCACAGGCATTTGGTTAATCGATGTCCATGCTGTTGAGTGAAAACATGTGGCTGATTTGTAAAGCAGTGCATTACTCTGCTTACATTTGTTTTGCAGGTTTCCTACAGTGTGTTATAATTTTGTATGCAGTGTTTACAGCAGTTCCCCTGTCCTTGCATTACCTCATAGAGTAAATGAGTGACTGATCCTTCATGCATCCCTAGTTCAGAGATTGTAGTCAGTTTCCCTGCTGACCCACACAGCACAAACAGTGAGTAGTATGGATGCACACCAATACAATGCCCAGATTACCACAAAGGGTGACATAAACCTTTTGTTGCAGCATTTAGAGTGAGGTGTCACAATTCACTCCCTGCACCTTTTTGCCCACCCCTAATGGGCATACATTTGGGACTTTCCAGTATTGAACTGAGCTCCCTGACCTTGTGCCACATCCAATTTTATGAATTTCCCTTTCATTTTGGCTAGTTCTACCCTAGTGAACATTTACAAGAACTTCACCTTGTGGCATATCCCAACCATGATCTCAAGCTTCCTGGAAAACCTTCAGGACTCTACTTGTATTCAAGAGCCATGCCAGGTTTTGCGGTAGTGTGTATGCTTTTCCTGACAAAGCCCCAAATTTCTAAAATTACCTGCTCACTGCTTTGTCTCCACCCTTACGGGCCAAGGATTGGTGGAGGAATCTGCACACCTCTGGCTGACAGTTGCTACCTTCATCACACTGGTTTACTCCTGTGTCTCTCATTGTAACTGTGCTTTTGTTTTGCTGGTCCTCTGTTATCACAGATTCCTGATATTTTGAGCAATCGTTTCTTGAACCTGCATGTATAACAGTGTAGCCTTGACACCTGTAACTGCACCTCATAGCAGGTTCTTGAACGTGTGCTGTTTTGTAGTTTATCTTTGTTTATCCTGTTTCTTGAGCTAGAACTATTCTGTGTGGTTTTCCCCGATAACTGAGTGTTTCCTGATTCCTTGAACCTTTTCTTCTTCTGTAGTTCTCCTTTTTGCAGTCCTTGCCTTAAGTTCTTTGGTTCCTTAGTTCCCAGTGTGTTGGTCTTCTTCCTTTCTCTGCTTTCTTAGTTCCCAGCGCTCTGCCTTCCTATCCCTGCTACTGTCATAGTTCACAGTTCCCGCTCATGGTTTGAATACTTACTTTCTGCCAAGGGTTTCCTTTATTTTCCATGTTTTCAGGTTGAACACTACTTAGTCCTACTGTGTCCTTTTCTATTATGGATGTGTTTAGTTCTCCACTCTTGCTGGTACCAGATTCCGTGTTCCTGTATGATTGCTGGGGATCGTTGTCACTGTGACAACCTAGGTGTTGTTTCTCTTCCACTGCGAGTATAGTCTTCATGTTATTTGTTATAACCTCACCAAAGATATCATCTCCACGAACTGCCTTTGCCTGGATATCTAACCTGTCGATATTTGCTGTCAGTGTTTGTAACAGCAATTATGGGTGAGACACTTAGTCAGCTGCAGCCTTACTGTATGGAGCCCCCAAGTCCTGCATCTCACTTCACCTTCAATTAATTTTGTTATGTGTATTTTGTGCATGTCCTGGGTGTTAAGTATTCTGAAAGCCAGTGGCGGCTGGCATGTACCGAGAGTGGTGAGGCGGGTGACACAAAAAAAATCCAAATCCCCTAACCAATCCTGGTGCTGCCCTCACCAGCATAAGAGCAGTGGCAGGATTGGAGAGAGTGGCCTCACTCAGCGCTCTCAAGAGCACTGCAGGCCTGCGCTTTCTCTAACCTAGCTGTCTAAAACAGCTAGGTTAGAGAAGTTTAAAATGCACATGTCTTGCTGGCCGTCGCAGCATTTTAAAGCACACAGCTCCCTGCTGCTGCGACTCGTTAGCACTGGCCCCGCCCCATCCTGACACTCAGTTCGGGACGTGCTGGTTGCTAAAAAATAAAATGGTAATAAATAAACTTTATTACCATGTTATTTTCAGCTCTGGTCTGGGGCTTTTCTTTGTGGGCCGACGCTCCTCGGCTCAAATGGAGGAGCCACCGCTGCTGAAAGCTGAATTGTTCTTTCTGTGCTTAGGCTTTTTTTTGTTACTTTGTTCGGCGATTTCCCCTTGGATTCCTTTTCTCCTTGGAGTCCCTGTATGTTCTTGAGCATTTCTCTTACCTTGATCCTGTTCACTTCATTTACCCTCCCACCAGTCCTTGACAGACCTATGTCACGGGGCCTTGTGTAGAGGGGTTCACAGGTTTGGGGGCCTCATACAATCAGGCCACTGCCCCTTCTAAAGTGGGTTGGTTGGCCACTCCTTTTTCAGAAGCAGAATCCCCAGGGCCCCTAAGAAACATGTGCACCGAATGAACCTTTCTGGTTCATTACCGACCGTGTGGAGCATCAATGGCTTGGCTCTCAGAAATGCATGTGCTGATTCTGACTGCATGGCCTGATGCCTGTCATTTATGATGTGCCGGCTGGAATGCTGGGACTCCCCTTCGTAGTGCTGATAGGTTTAGAAGAGTGAATATAATGTTGCCTTCCATTTCATATAGAATCCATGTGATAGGTTCCAAGGAGGGTAAATAATAGGAACTTCCCTGGGTACATAACCAGTCCATCAGGTTTCAATGATACAATACTGCCATCCTTCAAGGCTTAATGGACAAGATCTGAATGTTCAAGTCTCTTCATAACCACATGGTTTGTCCGTGTAAGAGTTTTTATTCTCACAGTACTGTGTCCAAGGTTATACTGGGAACAGCAGCTTTCTGAAAGTTGAAATGTGACGGTAACTGGACCTAAGACTCTCTTACTATTCAATAAGAGCACAATGTAACTGTCTCCTCCCTTACTTTTGGTTTTCCTGCAGGGTCCTTCAAGGTTCAGTCCTTGGTATTTAACACGGCCGCTCACATTGGTCAGATAAGGTCTGTGGTTCCTGGGGTGTTCATGGTCTATGTGACTCAAGTTGTCTGTGTTTGGCCCTGTGAGCCTGTGTCTGTCATTGTCTGGCACTGCACTATTTTCCATAGCTATGGTGTTGTGTGAGCTCTTGACTTGGAGACCGGTAAGCGGCACAGCAGGGGTGTTCAGTGGGTTTAAAGGACATCCCTTCCTCTCAGAGCCTGATGCACATGGGTGAAATCCACACACAATGGGTCCATGACCATAACTCTCCCCAAGGCAGTGCCCTCGGCTCAATACATAATGTCATAGAAAGCATCACAAATTACATCAATGAAGCTGGTATAGGGAGCGGGGTCCGCAGAACTGAAGTGCAGCTTATGCACCCAAAGCACATAGATCTGATCCAAAGTCCATAGCAATTCATCTCTATGGCTAGGCATGTGAATTGTGGGGTCTGTTCAGTAGGAGGCTCACACTCTCAGAAGTGCAGCACATGACCTGTCTGAAGGTCCTGAGGAGAAATATATTCTTCTATCTGATTATAATTGTTGCTCTGCCTCTTTGAATAATTATTCAGCCCCAGGTTTTAGGACCAGTGTAACGCCACAAGTGCAACAACTTAACATAAGAAGAGAATGTGTGCTTCAATATCCCTGATCTAGGCGATATCAGTGAGTGTTGACCGTCCCTTTAATATGTTCGTCAGGTGCCTTGTGATTTCACCTGGCGTGGTGTTGGGTTTTGACTTATTGCCAACCAATAATTTGTGCTGAGGTATTCAGTGGCAGGAGTGGTGAATGAATACCACTCTACATGGAGTGGCAGTTGCTAGTTCCATATGGGCATCTTGCTTAGATCAAAGCTGTTAACTAGATGTTATTTCTGAAATGTTATTGTAATAGCATTTATAAAGCATTCATGGTAGAAACTGGCTTTGAACAGGGGCTGGTCTGCCGGAGCTGCAAGTGTGTGACATGGCATAGATGGCTGAGACTTGTAATCAGTCTCAGAAGATATACCCTCGTTACTTTCATGTAGGAAATTTACAGACCAACAATTTCAAGTCTAATGGAGGGAGGAGGCCACCAGTGCCCAAAATATTGTTGTAATTTCACACAGAGGTTTTGCCCCATTGAGACATTTATTGGTTTTCCCTCTGTTGGGTGTTTTTTCACAGATGGTGGTTACAGCTTCATGTGCTGTGAGATTGTGACACAGATATAGGTGGATATTTCCTTATCTTTTGGACCATGCCCACATCCGCAGCCATTGCCCCTTACAATTCGGAGGCATTTGCCTCCCCTCGTTCTACTCCACCCAAGTTTTCATTCTGTGTGGTGGGTTCAAGTTTACCCCCAGAGGCCTAGCAAGAATATGGGTCTTTACAACGAATGCTTTAACAACGCATTCTATTACAACGCGGTCGTTACAACGTTAAACGCTGTTTCCCCCTAGCAAGGTTGGGAAGTGGCAGTGCATTCACATTCAGAAGATGGCCCGTTGGCCAGTACAGGTCCACTTGCCCCTTTACATATTTCAATAATTTAAAATGGGAATAGTTATTACATTCTCTTGCTCTGTGGATATGGTGGACCTAGCTCTGTAATGTGATCTCAGTCCTATGCCGAGGTCAACTGTAGTCTGCTTAGCACACTCACAGTGAGTAAGGATCGTGACGAGGAAGATGAATGAGGTAGTAATGGCTGGATTTCCTTTCTGTAGCATTCATTACTCCAAATACATAAAATCACCAAGATTCAAGGGGGTAGTGGAAATGGCTTCATACCTGTTGGTCACTAATAACATGATGGGTTTGATCCTTTTTCTCTCCTTAGCAGGCAACAGCAAAACTTCTATTTCAAATTAAGAGGATGGGGAAGGTAAAAGTAGGCCCTGTAACGGTTTAATGTTAAACATGACCTTGCATAGGAGAAAGCCCTCAGTGCCGTTTTAACTGTAGTAGGAGTTGCTGTTCTTTAGGAAAGCACTGAGATACTATATGAAATTTAATATTTGTTATCTATGCTTAGGAAAAGAGCTGCAGAGTTTATATTTTGGCTTTAAAAATATTTATTACAATCACAATTCATTGATAAAGTTGGATTTGTAATAAATATTTTAGAACAGGTACTTTTAGAGAAGTTACCTGTTGCCTGCCTAATGCCTCTAGAAGCCCATTTGCATGGGAAACAGCCTTTACACAATTGGCTCGAACCACATTGCGCCTTAATAGCACGGTCTGAACCGCGAATGCGTCTTTACAAATCATTCCTTTACCACCCAAGTCGCTACAACGATTTGCCTTAAGGAAAGCATTGTTGGATTGATGTTGGACTTTAAGTCCTATACTTTCCCTACTGTTGCACATACTGGAGTTGGAATAGTAATTAATAGTATTCCAACTCCAGCGCTCTCCCTAAGGCAAGTTGTTGTAACAACTTGGGTGGTAATGGAATGCGTTGTAAAGACGCATTCGCTGTTCAGACCGTGTTATTAAGGCTGGCATGATTTAACACCTGCGTGGTTCCTACATACAACCATTTGCAGGAGCTACCAATTGTTACCAGGGATCTAAATAGCTCTGCTGATGAGGTGTGAACTTGCTCCCAGATCCGAGACAAACGTTTTGGGTCTGGGGAGGTATGCTGTTTCTCTGGCGCGCTAACCATCTGCGCTGTGCCAAGGAACTTAATTAACTTTAAAGAGGCCTAATCTTTGGTGACACTGAAGCAAATGACAAAGAAACTGTAATGTAATAAGACTGAGCTAAGGTCTTTCCTTTTCAGGATTTCATTTATTCCATGTTTTTTTATTGCTTTTTACATTTTCTTTCTTTTCTTAAAGGAAAGTTTGTACAGATTGTCTTTTCTCTTTCTTTCCCTCAGGGTCTTCACTCCTCCTTCAAAAGGTTTTGGTCCCCGCCAACACCCCACGGAAAAGAAAACAGGACTTAGGTAAGTCACTCGTTTCTTTCCTTCTTTTTAACCTTTTCTATCAATTATGTAGATCGGGAGTGTGTGAGGTAGAGTTAAACTTATCCACCCATCCTTCACAAGTGTCCTTGTGTCTTTATTTCTTATCGTTATGTTCTCTTGTTTTTGGTTTTCCCTGGTTCCTGCCCTCGCCCTTCCTCCCGTCTCCCCCCAGCTTCCCTACTCTTTGTTTCTTGTGTTTTTAAACAGGTTGTGAACTCGGCCATGCACCTGAGAAAGCCACGTTCCTCCTGGAATGTGGCGGGGCACCGGTTGTCTTTGCTCACTCCTCCAATCGTCTTCCTTCTTCCTCGGTTCCTGCATGAAATACACCACTGCTGCTTCAGCTCCTCGTTCATCTCGGCGTCCGGAATCGGCGTCTTCTCTTGCATTCGTCGTCCGTGCCTCCTCTTCCGTTTCCGGCTGAGATTTTAAAGGACCCTCGTCCCTTCCAGCAATTTCCTGTAGTGTCTCAGCGCCAGGGAATACCGCCTGAGCCCTGAGCGGCCCTGCTGCTCTCCACATCAAGGTCAGCCTCAATGGCAGACACCGCAGGCTGTAAGGAGGGGAATGGAGATATGAAAGGAGGTAGAGCGTTGGTTTCCTCCTCTCTTTCCCCTACCATATCCGTACATATGGGCACTTCGTGACACCTTTAAAAGGCAGCTGTAGCTAACATCTGGGTCTAACCCTTTCCTTTATCCACCTAGCCAGTCAGGCATCAAGGGCCAGATGTACAACCCTTTTTTTGCGCTCGCAAACGGGAGATCGGCCCGTTTGAGACCGCAAAAAAGGGTCATGGCATGTACAAACGCTATTTTGTGAGTCACTGACTCGCAAAATAGCGTTTGCAACTCTTGCTACTAGGAAGGGGCGTCCCTTTCTAATAGAGAGACTCAATCAGGGGTGGCTCCTCCATTAGGGCGGAGAAGCATCACCCCACTGCTTTCTCGCAGTGCGAGAAGCAGAAACATAAAATGATAAAACTACCATTTTATGTTTCTGCTTCTCTCACTGCGAGAAAGCAGAAGTGTTTGTTTGGGGGCGGGCGGGTGGACGAGTCGGGGAGGAGTGGCTTGCCCAATGTTGCGGTCCCTGACTGTTTGGTTGGCCCTCTGGGGCTGAACAAACCAATCATGTACACTCTCCCTTTTCTCCATGTAGGCTTCATGCAGCCTACATGGAGAAAATGGCCTCCCAATAGGTGCCCGGCTGGGCGCCGTCCCCACCAATCACAACGCTGCCATTGCAGCGTTGTGATTGGCTGAGGGGAGGGAGGCTGCCTGCTTCCTGTACAGCAGGAGAGCAGGAAAACAAGACCCGGCCAGGAGCTGCGACGGCGCGAGACCCGGAAGGTAAGTTTCTTTTTTTAATTTTTTTTAATTTGAACATTTCACCCGCCCCTTCACCCGCAAGTCATGCCGACCGCAACTGGACTCAATGCCATTTACGATTGTTTTGTGACCGCATTTGCGGCTGCAAAACACTCACAGTTTACCACCTACTTCAAGTAGGTGGTAAACCACTCGCAAACGGGAAGGGGTCCTCAGGGGACCTTTTCCCCTTTGTGAATGGGTGCGTAAATATATTTTGAAGAGCAGGCAGTGGACCCAGGGACCACTGCCTGCCCTTAAAAACTGAAACTGAAAAGTTTCATTTTTCTTTTTTAGATGCATCCCTTTTTCCTTTGAGGAAAAAGGGCTGCATTTAAAAAAAACTGCTTTATTTAAAAAGCAGTCCTAGACATGGTGGGCTGCTGACCCCAGCAGGCCACCATCCCTTGTAGTGCTAGCCATTCCCAATGGGGTCGCAAATTGCGCTTGCCTCATGAATATTAATGAGGCATGCAATTTGCGACCCCATTGGGAATCGCTAACAGTGTCTGAGACACTTGTACATTCACTTTTGCGAGTCGCAAATTGTGAGTCGCAATGCGACGCAATTTGCTATGTTGGTTTTGGACAGAGAGGGGCACAGTGGGATTGTTTACAGAAAAACACACAGGATGTGCTGCAAAAGTGGGTAGGATCACCCTTGGGAACATTTACCACATTGGTTTGGGGGTAGCCAGGAGTTCCCCCCACCCACAGGATGGCCCTGTGCATTAAAGTGGCATCCACAGTACTCTACTCAGATCACTTCTGGATCTGTGGAAGAACAGAAGAGAACTGGACCTAATGTCTGTAACCTCAGAAGAGCCTTGAAGACTGAACCTGCTCTACTTCTTGTACCCAGGACAAAGAAGTCGGCACCAACAGTCATACAGCTGACCTCTTGCTGTGGCTACAGGGACACAACAAGCATCAAGAGGCCTTTTCCTGTATTTTCAGCTTACCAGTTCCAGCTGGACCTGCCCAGCAGCCTGCTGCTGACCTAAGCTGAAGTGAGTCTTGACCCCCAAATGCTGTCCCCAAATTCCTGACCCTTGGCTGGTGTCATAGTGTACTCATCCAAACAAATCCTGAAACCTGAGACTTAGAAGCCTTTTGCCAACTTTTTGCTCTGAGAATAAATTGGGGACTGGGACCAAACTGCTAAGCCGATCCTACCAAGGTGCATCACCACTGGGCCAAAGATTCAGGTTGCTCCTACTATGTTCTTTACAGCAGCAAATCTGATTCAGCCGGACATCTCGAAGAAGGTATCCGGCCCGTGCACCCCATTCGGCTATAGCCAGCAGTCTTGCCCCGTTGGAAGAATCCGAGCTCTAAAAAAGTGACTACATCGGAAGATAAACATCTTCACTGGGCAAATAGGACAATTATATGACCAGCAAAGGACCTAACCTGGGCGCAAAATTCTAATTTCTCCTGCTCTGAGCTTTCCTGCCAAAAGTCAATCGCTTCACTGAGACCGCGATCAGCAACTATCCGACGACATGGAGCCCTCCTCGCACACAGTCTGCTGCATTTTTGACTTCCATTGCTGAGATTAAGTCCAAAGGTAAAACTGCTCACTGGGACACACCTGGTCCTTGTATCTGACCCATGCTTCATTACGGTCGGTTTTAAACCTCATCCATATCCTGGTCAAGAGCAAGTAGATGACCACTGTTGGCATTTAACGCTTTTTGGAACTATTTGGAACCATAAAGTTTAAAAATTCATATCTCCGGTTCTACTTATTGGACGTTTGTTGTTGTTGTGCCATTTTATTTATTACAATTTAATCTGGTTTTCAAATTTGGTTTGGGATTGTGTTTTGACTTTATCACTGTTTGAGTACTGCCATAGCTACCAGGGGGTCAAGCTCAAGTTAATTTAATAACTTTAGTGGTTCACCCTGACAAGGCATATGGTTATTATTTGAGGTGGATACTTACCCTCATCAACAAATACCCCAATTTCTTACACAGAGAATTTACAAGACAGTTTTCCATTTCAGAACCAACTACCCATAATCGTGGTCAGTAGGGAACAAAGGAAGTCTCACCCAGGGCTTAATTTAAGCCGGTGGTTGTAGGTAGGACCCACCAGCACTTATTTTTCCCCTTCAGACTTTCACCTAGAGCCAGAGAAAGAAAAACACAAAAGGGGGAAAGAAGGAGGAAGCAAAAGGTGGGAAAACAGTGACAAAGGGAGAAACAATGCTAAAAAAAAAAACCTGCAAGAGTCAGATGAAGGAGCAGGCAATTGTTTGGTGGTGAATGAAAGAGGCATAAGGGGGATTCATTACTACGCAGTCTTGGTATTCAGCACTCTGACCTTCGCTAGCACTGGTCGCAGGTTTCTGACCAACACTTTGGCTCCGGCACTTATTAGCTTATAAATTAAGCACTGGTCTCACTTAGGGTTGCAAATTAAGCATCAGTAGTTTACGATTTGACTATTTCTTTGCAAATATTGATTGGAACAGTTGCTGTAATATAAATTAATTTTATGATTTAATATTTTTACCAGATGGATGAGTTTGGTTCAACCTGTAATAAATCAAATGGCAGCCATCATGTTTCTGGTTTTCCTTAAGCCAATAATAACGGTAAGATAAGGTAATGTTGCGGCTAAATAAGAGTTCAGCAACTCTGAGTTATGTGACGTTGTGTCTGTCTCAAAGCCACAGAGCCAACAGACCATGGCGACCTTTTTATTCCTGTCCATGCCCCACAACTGACACAAGCATTGGCAAAGTCAATAGGTCTCCTTATTGACCCATTGACTTTGCCAATGCTTTTTGCTAATGTGGTGCTGCGAAAGCAAAAAGACAAAAAAAGTGTCACCACACAGGCGTACTGCAGCGTAATGACGCAGGCACAATTTTCTCTCTTTTTATTTACCGCTCCAAGATGTCAGGCGCTACTTGAATGGGTGAAATAAAATTCAAATATGTTAATGTGAAAGTGCTTTCTTAATTGCTGAGTGGCCCGGCAGCAAATGGCAGCTGCCGGTACCTCCAAAAATTATAAAACATATTTAAAAAAAAGGTTTGTCACAACGGAGCCATGGTGCAAGGGTGCCTGCGGTGGTGCACAGCAGCTGTTTTAGCACCGGTGCTAGGGAAAAGGACAGGAATGCGCAGTATCACATAGATACGGCGCATACGGCGCATTCCTGCCCTTTTGTTTTGATGTAGGGCAGCGCAGCAAGATTCCTTGCAGTGCTGCCCTACGTCAAAACGTCATAAATGAGGCCCTTTGTGTATACTGGCAGTCACAAGGGCTTTAAATTATTTATTTGGCAAACCTTGACTATAAAAAGTTGTACTTAAGCCAAGGAGTTCCACCATGACTCACAACTCTGTGATTTATTGATTTCCTCAAAGTCGTCTGCACTGCTTTTAATAAATGTAAAAGCATATCAGGTGCTGCCTGAGAGGAACAATGCTGCCAGTCTCAGTAGGCGGCCAAAAAATAAATCCCATGTGGATTTGATAGATAGTTCCAGTCCAATTGCCTCAAATGGGACCTAATTGCATTCGCCTAGCACCCACCTCAACACTGGCACCTCGAGTGTATCAAGAGCGATATTGCAAGAGAGAAAACATGTGGCCCCTTGCCCACCCATACATGGAAACAGACAAAACCGTAGCCAGATATGCATTCCGGTATACTAGAACATATTAGCCTCCATTGTTGTTGTTACATCTACTGAGTGCCCCAGCAATAGCACCACTGATTGCCTCTTGACGTCAAACCTTGGGATCCATACTGGTCCTGGTGCAACTGCGTGCCCAGATATTAATATGCAGCGACAACTTCGAGCTTGGTGTCCAGCTGGGTATGGTGACTCATTTCACTAATACATCCACTCCAAGGATTTGTGTTTGACCTCAGGGTCACAGGTTCAAATCCCACTGGGTGCACTCAGCTGCTTATCCTTCAGCAAAGGCAAAGCAGAGTACCTTTGTTTTCAACAAGTTGATGATTAGTTGCTTTTTCTCAGAGTAGCATTTGTAAAAACTTTGTCCCCACTGTACACCAAGCAGTGTCCTATCCATTAAAACGAATCCATACATATAAAACTGTGATCCAACGTGCTTGCTATTCAGTTTCAGGAGGAATCTACGCTTTCAAACAAGATCACTTAAATAGATGTACAGTAGGGGCGAGCATGCAGCCCGGTTTTACACTTAAGTGACTGAAGATGGGTGGCAACCATATCTTTGTGCTGGTGAACCTTAGTACAGCCTACGTGTCACTGTATAGTTCTGTGACCCTCAGTACGGCCCACGTGTCACTGTACAGTTCTATGACCCTCAGTACGGCCCACGTGTCACTGTATAGTTCTATGACCCTCAGTAAGACTCACGTGTCACTGTATAGTTCTATGACCCTCAGTACGACCCACGTGTCACTGTATAGTTCTATGACCCTCAGTACGACCCACGTGTCACTGTATAGTTCTATGACCCTCAGTACGGCCCACGTGTCACTGTATAGTTCTGTGACCCTCAGTACGGCCCACGTGTCACTGTATAGTTCTATGACCCTCAGTACGGCCCACGTGTCACTGTATAGTTCTATGACCCTCAGTATGGCCCACGTGTCACTGTATAGTTCTATGACCCTCAGTACGACTCACGTGTCACTGTATAGTTTTATGACACTCAGTATGGCTCACCTGTCACTGTATAGTTCTATGACCCTCAGTACGGCCCACGTGACACTGTATAATTCTATGAATCTCACTACATGCGCTTCTCTAGCTCCATATCCATGATTCTGTGGAGCAACCACCTCTGTGCTGTCCAACCTAAATTCTTCGCTGACATTTTGGCTCTCTTCACCGTGTCAAGCGTCATGCAAAAGTGCAGAAAAGGAAAGTAGAGCGCTCTGGCTTCGCCATGAACAGCATTAGAGGCCACCATAGTAAAGGCTGCTACATCTTGCACAGGAACAGTTAGAACTTTTAATAGGATTTTCGTTGATCTACCCATTCCATCAAATAGCTCTGGAGAAATGTGTTGAATATTTGAGCAAATGGACAAAACACTGATTGCAGGAGACAACTGTATGCTAGGTTAACATTATCCATCTTGTGTAATGGGACTAGCACTGCATGGTTCCATTTTTCAGGGACCTGGGCTGTTTTAAGAATTATATAAAATAATGACGTAAGGATCAACACTTAAGTATATGGTTTGAAAAAATAAGGGGACTCATACTTAACACAATGGAAACTTGCTAGCTAGTAGGGAAAACAATGTCAAGGGAAAAGAACAAGCTAATCACAAGCATAAATATTTAAAATTAAACAGGACAACATACACATAATCAAGTGACATAGTGCTTAAATATTATCAAAAAATATGTTTTTTATTTTATTTTGTATAAAGTTTTGTCAAATTTTTATCAAAATATCAAAAAATGTATAGTACAGTATATTTTAAAATCACAATGCAACAGCACAACAACATAATGATACTGTTGTCTAATGATACAATATTTTTTTCCTCTTATGGTTGTAACAGGGTCCAGATCATATATAGACTGAAAGGGCTTCCAAGGTACTTATGACTTGGACTGGAAAGTTCGGTTCAGTTTCAGATGTCATAATCTGTAAAGGTCCCTATATGGCCAAGGTATCCTGTGGTTGATAGTATATGTTATTAGCACATCTTGTGCCGGCAGTACAGGGGTCTCAATCTAACGGCGTCATAAGTACCTTGGAAGCAAAATCATAATATCTGAAACAGTCTACTGACTATAAATATGCTGACAGTAATACAATAAGACTCGGGGATTCTATGCAATTTCACCTGTGTATAACAGTGAAACTGGAGTGACCATCTAATCGCACCAGGAAATAATAATAGTGAAAGTCGAGACGGTGTCCTGACGAAGGCAATTTGCCGAAACGCGCGTAGTCCTATCTACCGCCGACCCTCCTTTCAGTCTTTATATGATCTGGACCCTGTTACAACCATAAGAGGAAAAAAATATTGTATCATTAGACAACAGTATCATTATGTTCTAATCTCTCATTTAGTTTAATCATATTTCATATGCCACAACATGTGCTGTTGCATTGTGATTTTAAAATATACTGTACTATACATTTTTTGATATTTTGATAAAAATTTGACAAAACTTTATACAAAATAAAATAAAAAACATATTTTTTGATAATATTTAAGCACTATGTCACTTGATTATGTGTATGTTGTCCTGTTTAATTTTAAATATTTATGCTTGTGATTAGCTTGTTCTTTTCCCTTGCCAACACTTAAGTATATACCTGCTGCTTATTCAATAATGTAGACAATCGTGTTAAGGATACAACTTTTAGGATTCGTGAGACCCAGGATAATCTCTCTACTAAGATCCTCTTCAACAGTGGCATCTGGTGCAACATAGGGAGCTACTTACAATAGACCTAACCTAATCGTTCTGAGGGATTCCTGCATTGCGCTGTTTTGTTCCCCTTTCCACCACAGTCAGTAGCAGTTATCAGCCAAAACAACTTGTCCCATGTACGACTAATAATGGATACCATCGTGCACACTTTTTGTTTTTAACCATCGTGCACAGTTTTTGTTTTTACAGTTTGCATTTCTAAAACTTCATACAGCTTTTTAACTTCTACTTAAGAACTTTATCCTTAAATCCTTGAATTCCTGGGCTGCTCAAACTGACCGTCTAAATCTGCGTATTTCAGCTAAACAATGTACTCATGTCTCCTTTACTTCAAGGTCAAATCATGGAGGATCTGAATAGTTGTTATTAGTTTGCTAAAGTTTCCTGAAGAGTTATCAAAGTGTTTCCTGCCTTCATCATGTTGTCAAATGCTATTATCTTTTTGACAGGATATGTATTTCCTGACTCAACCCAATTACAAAGTGTCTTCTACTTTAGAAGGTTGGGTGTCCCCCCTTAACCGTACCCTCATACCTCCTCTGCCCACGTTTAGCAACATTGGGCTGCATAATTATCCCCGTACCCAACTTAACTTGTGCCCAGTGATCGCTCTCAAGGCAGTATTAGGATCGACTTCCATTATTAATTCGGAATGCTGTCCTAACACACGTGTCGACAATTATTGAATCTGACCCCTAGAGTTCTACTTATTCTCGCTGGCATCAGTAGCGGCTGGTGACATTTGAAAGTGGTGAGCATAAAAGTTTGGTATGAATTTTATGTAGTGAGCGACGTGGACAAACGTGGGATCCAGGCTGGATCCTCCTCCAGAGAAAAAAATTGAAAAAAAGATCTGCACATCTTCAGTCACCTCCCTTTCCTCTTTAGCACCCTCTTTTCACTCATCCCCGAATGTACTTCCTTGCATCTCCCTCACTTCACCACTTCCAAACATACACTGCACTCACTCACATTTAAGTAATTTATTTACTTTTCTTTTGCCCTGTAAATATTCTGCCATCTGTGCACCCCCTTCACACACATTTCACAAAATTGCAATTACATCTGGAATACATGACCATTGTTCTGTGTGCTCTGCAGAGAGGCCAACCCACTGACAGGCACTTTTCTTTGGCCTCAGCGTCAGCGCTCTGATATAAAGCCCCTCATAAACACCTGTTCAGCTTAAACTATGCACAGAAAAAAAATACAGAAATAAACACATCATGATTAAATAGCTAACTCTTGAGGAAGTCAAGATTAAGTAAAACTTGAAATAAAAAAGGAACTAAGTCGCTGACATGCATTGCCTTCTCTTTTTTTTTTTCAAAGAGTTTTATATAGTGCAAACTAGACCCGAAGATATCAGGTATCAGAGTGCTTTACATGGGCACCAGTTTTGTTACAGATGGACACATTCATTTTTGTTAGGCACGGGGAGATTAAGGGCCCGATTCACAAAAGTAATCTGAGACAAAATCCTAAACTTACTACTTTTGGTATTCACAGAATCCATTTAGTAGTAGTAAAAGTTAGGATTCCTAACTTTACTACTACTAAACTGAGACAAAATCCTAACTTTACGACTTTCGGTATTCACAAAAGGCATTTAGTAGTAGTAAAGTTAGGAATCCTAACTTTGGGGCCCATTACGATACCCGGCGTAAAAAAATCCGCCAGGCATGGAAGCGGCAAAAATCCGCCCGCACACACCGTCTGAACACCGACCACGCCATTACGATTACACAAACCGAAAACCGCCATCGGCGGAAAAATCACACAAGATACCGCCCGCCATCGTCCGAGTCGGAGTCAAACCGCCCGCCACGGACGGAAACACGCACGACAACACAAAACCGCCCGCCCTCACGCCCGACACACCGCACGTGAGATTACGATCGCACCGCCATGAGCGCGGGAAAACTACAAATATACCGCCCGCCAGCGCAAACAACGCCGATGAGAATCGACACGGCAGAAGCCATGGCGCCCACGTCCCTGCACAGAAACCATCCGCTGACAAAAACAATCGCACACAACATGGCCAACAAGTCCACACAGCAAGGCACGCACAAATACACAAGCACAGTACACATCCCGAAAACACCCCCTGGACAAACAAAAACTACAAAGGCCAGAACCCCAGACACAACACACCTGAAAACAACAGACCATGAGGACACACCCACATAGGTAAGTACAAAAGCAGCACTCCCACAGACCACAACCCCTTGCAACATTGCAAACTAGAGAGGAGAGGAGAGGACACAGTGACACAGCAAGGACAGCAGCACACCACAGAAACGCACACATCACAACCACCACCACCACCACCACCACCAAACACCGGCACCACAAACCCCCTGCACATTACACAACACACACCGCACCAGCACCACAAACACCATGGCACCACAAAGAATGCCCAAGTTCACGCCCATGGAGCTGACGGTCATGGTCGACGAGATCATCAAGGTGCACCCACAAATATATGAGAACCTGGTCCAGCACACACCACTAGCCACCAGAAAGAGAATGTGGAACCGGATCGTAGACCAGGTCAATGCAGTCGGGACCTTGCCCAGGAACAGAGTCGAAATAAACAAACGGTGGAATGACGTCAAGAGCCTGGTCAAGAAGAAGGAGAGCAAGAACAGAGAGCTGGCTGCCGTCACTGGCGGAGGGAATCCCGCGCTCTTCAAGACCTTCAAAGCGTGGGAGGAGAAGGTGCGAGTCATCATACATCCCGAGATCCTCGCCGGATTAGCAGGGGAGTGGAGGCTGGTAAGTACAAACTAATGTATACCAGCACACCGCTATGTACTCACATGCACTACCACCATGCCACAGCTCCCAGGGACAAACACCCCCATGTCCAGCACACAATACACAACACATCACACACACATGCAACAGACACCACCACACACAGCCCAAACCGAACAACTGTAAGATGCGTGGGGACATGTGTACACTCAGCCAGCCACGTAACCACCAACAGGTCCCCAAATATGCCAGAAGCGCCACAACGAGCACCCACCACACCCATGTGTCCGCCATAGCTGCACTAACCGACAAGTAACAGGTAAGTGGCAGGAACACAAAGTGCAGTGGGTGGGAGGGTGGACAGCCCAAGTACAAAACACACCAGGCCCCTAGTCCCACAGCACAGCAAGGAGGAGCATCCCCCACACCCCACAGCCACGTGTCAGCCACCGCAGTGCACAACGACAGCCGAAAGGTAGACATCACGGTCCACAGCAATCGGTGTCAGTGGGTGTCCAGCCACCACCACGACCCACAACACCCCCCCACCCCCACAGACCTGCAACATGGAGCACCCCCCGCTTAGAACCATGTGGCATCCAGTACAGTGCACGCACGAACAACCTGCAGGTGGGAAACTGGACAGGGCTGGATTACTGGAGGCATGAGGACCGTAACACGACCAACACATGGGACATGTCACGTAGCAGACGAACACGCAGCACCGCCCACCGTCACGAACAAGTGAACAATGTGCACACGGACATGAACCACACACTCACACCCCACATGACCCATCACAAACACAGCAACACCCAAGGAGCCACGTCTGCATGCACAAGCCACACTGAATATAGTACCACACGGCAGCCACTGTACAACCCATCACACACAACCGAAACACCATTGAAGTCCTGTCCATGTAGCCCCTACTGCCTGTCAACCACACACCCCACAACTACGCCTATGTAAGACAAACAACACTAGACGCAACAGAGCGGAACAACATAAATGCACCACGAACACCACTGAACCCATCAAACACACAGACACACCATGCACATACAACATACCATCCATCCCATCCGTCAGCCCCAGTCTCATGAAAGGCATGTCATCCGCACAGCTGCCACACATACAGCAGTCACGCTAAGATACATGCCCATGACCAACCATGTGCCAGAAGTCAATGAAGCGCACGACACACTGTGAGCAACAACACACAACATGGGCCACACCCCCCGAGCACTGCAGTGATGCACATGGCACAGGGCAGCACACACACCAAGGAGATGGGACAACTGCAATACGTTGGCTGGCACACAACCATCACTCACTCATAACGATGCGTCCAATGCCATGTCCAGTAATCACAACAGACAGCAAATATGCAGGCCATGTCAAGCATGCACACACCTCAAACCATGCACTGTCATGCTGCCACAACACATGTCACGTTCGGCACCCATGGCTCACAGCATGTACCCCAAAAGCATATTCCATCCCAAATGCGAATCTGGGGCATGGCCCCCATGTTGCCATATGCGTTCCTAAGCGTCCCATCTGAACACCAAAAGCAAAGTACAAACCAGACCCAGGATGGGCCAGGAGCCCGCATACACCAGAGTCACAATAAGTAGGGGCACAGCAACACACCCATCGGCATGGCCAATCCGTCCCATGCCACATGTGCACAGCACACAGTCCCATTGTCAAGCACACACAACTACAAATGCTACAGCCACACACACGCCTCCGGGAAACCCATGTACGAGATTGCACGAACTGTTAATGTCAGACGACAAATACATACTTCGCCAGGTGCAACACAATAACAAATCTCATTCTCTCCACAGGTGACGAACTGCTGGATGCTGGGGATGGAGACAGCAGCCAGCACAGCCAGCCTACAAGCCCCCAACGAGGACACACGGATGTGGAGGATCTGTCCTCCTCTTCGGACACGGACCACCAAGCAGGCCCATCTGGTGTGGCAGGGCCCAGCCGCTCCCCAGGACCCCTCCTACCCACCAACCCATCATCCAGGGCTGCTGAACATTCCCAGCCCCCTGCTGCCACTGTCGTTGCGGCCACACCCACGGTCATTGCGGCCACACCCACGGTCATTGCGGCCACACCCACGGTCATTGCGGCCACTACCATTGCCGCAACCGCCACCATCGCCGCACCGACCACCACCGCCGCCACCACCACCACGTCTTCGCTGGCACCAGCCCCAGCGCAGGTGGTGGCCCGGCCGACTGGATCCACCCTGGGAGCCACAGCGAGGACCGTGGTGAGCAATGTGGCTAGTGGGCAGGCCGGTGGCAGCAGTACTGGTAGGAGGAGCAGGGTCAGGAAACGCAAGTCTCCCCTGGGAGCCATGCCCTGCCTCAAATGGCCAGAGTCCTTGGGGCCTATGAAGAGGCCCAAGAACAATGGGTCAGGTCTGCTTCAGACACGCGGGAGGTGCTGGGGGTGCTGAGGTCCATGGACGCCCGTATGGGCCAACTCGTGGACCTCATGGGCCAGCTGGTGGTGGCGGTGAGGTCACAGCCAGGGACAGCAGCTCCCCCTCCGCCACCACCTGCCGGGGCGCAGGGTCGAGCAGCAGTGTCCAGTTCCCCTGCGTCCACAGCCAGTGAGCACACCTCAACCACCAGCATGTCGCAAGCAGGCACCCCCTCGCAAACGTGGAAGGGGCCGTCCGAAGTGGAAACAGATCTCCCGGGAGGACTTCGCACGCTCCAGACACAAGTGAGGCAGCCAGCCAGCCTTCCTTGACCACCCACTGCATTGACTTGGACTACGATCCCACTCCACACAGCCATCTGGATGGCATGTGTGTGTTGGACTATGGACATAGAACCAGTGGGTACACCCTGAGCATCACGCAGCCATGACCGACAGCTCATTGTCACTGCACGCACCACTTATGTCATCACCTTACACACAATCACATGTCACAGTTTGAAATAAATGCACCTCTTACACAAACTGCTGTTTGTGCCCTGTGTTTTATTTGTACGGAATACAACGGCCACCTTGGGCGGAAAGGCACCTGATGCGTGGCATGGCAATGGAACCGGAGGGCCTGTAGGGACCTAGGGGTGGGAGACAGAACAGGAGCACATTCAATGAGTGTGTCACACACCCATCACACAGTACATGTCAACAACTACAAGCAATGTACACACATCGCACAGAGCAATAGGGCACAATGCCACAGCCACCAACAGTGGCATACTACCCTGGCCATGGAGCGTTGACACACAGCACGCAGTGAACAAACGGCCACCCTGACACAGCACACACACACCTGCACAGACACAGCCACATCAGCCGTCGTACATGGACACTCACCGTCAAGTGAAGTAGTGGGCGATGAGCTGCTGCCGCACATTACCAGCTTCCTCCTCTCCGCTGTCCTCCTCACTCGAGCTGTCCTGGTCTGCGGGCTGAGGCCCTGGTTGATCTCCGTCATCCACGATGAGGGGGATCTGCTTCCGAATGGCCAGATTGTGCAGCATGCAGCACGCCACCACTATCTGGCACACCTTCTGTGGGGAGTACGCCAGCGCACCCCCGGTGCGGTCCAGGCACCTGAACCTGGACTTGAGGAGACCAAAGGTACGCTCGACCACACGTCTGGTCCTCCCATGTGCCTCATTGTAGCGATCGTCTGCTGGGGTGCGAGGATTCCTCAATGGACTGAGCAGCCATGCCCCATTCGGGTACGCAGAGTCACCTGGGTGTGAGGGACACAGAGAACCATTGCTATTCCAACTGGACAGGGGACAGCATCGCACAACCAGCACGCTACACCACTCCACATACTCACCGACAATACAGCCACGATCCTGTTGCAGATTGGACATCAGTCGTGGCAAGATGCTGTTGCGCATTATGTGTGCGTCATGGGCCGAGCCTGGGAACTTTGCACACACGTGGGTGATCACCATGTCCGCAAGGCACACCACTTGCACATTCAGGGAGTGCGTGTGCTTCCTGTTGCGGTACAGGTGCTCAGTGGCCTGTGGTGGAACAAGGCCAACATGTGTGCAGTCAATGGCTCCAACGACGTGTGGGATTCTGCCAAGGGCATAGAATGCACCCTTCACTGCCGCCAATTCACGAGCCCTGGGGAAGCGGATGTACCTGTTTCGGTACAGCATCATGGCTGCCAGTACATCCCTCAGCACCTTGCTGAACATGGGCTGGGACATCCCTCCTCCACTGCCCACTGTGTGCTGGAATGACCCAGTGGCGAAGAAATGCATGGCGGCCATCACCTTAGCCGTGGGGGTGACAGCTGTCGGATACACCCTGCGGGGACGGAGATGGGGTTCCAACATGGCACACAGTCAATGCAGGGTTGGCCTGTCCAGCCGAAACTTCCTAATGACCTCTGTATCGTCCATGTCCGCCAGCAATTGGTATGGGCGGTCAATGTTCGGTCTCCGCCTAGGGAAAATGGCAGTGGACACATGTCAAAGCAACACAACACATAGCAATTTCGCATACACATCACTGACATGACTGAGCAAGCACATGAGCCACAGCCCAGCTGTCAAGCTGGGACGGCACGGCCACAATACACTTACACAGGTCTCCCACCAATGGCAATGGCTAGTGATACAAACCACTGCCATGTGCATGCACATGGGGATCTAGGCCCCAATGACTTGCGGGCGTGCTGATGGGGACTGACTGCATATTCGTCAAGCGGCAACGCCACGGCAACATGAATGTCTGCTGAGCATGGAACTGCTTCCGAGGCTGGATGAGTATGGCACACGACGACGACGATGTGGGCACAGGCTGAGCGGCCAAAACAAGTGGGACCTGTGACACGAGGGGATATGAGACAGTAGTAGGTGTCAGCACTGCACCCTATGTACAGCACTGTACGGATCACACCTCCCGAAACATTGACAGGTGTCCACATTGACAGCCCCATGCCAAGACGGCTGTGTGCTTGCAGTCACACGTCACAGGTGAGAGGTTACATTGCACGTGCCAGGTGGCAGACGTACATAGTGGGAGCTGGCATGTGTGTGCATGTGTCTCCTGTTCAGGATCCACCAGATGGGCGCTGACTCTGTACTGACCATTGGACACAGCATGTTCCGTGGAAGGCTTGTGTGTGTGGGATGGTGGCACTGGATGTGCCTCCGTTGGGTGGGGGGCCATGCACAGGGCGGGTACGTCGATGATTGCGCATTGTTGGTCACGGTGGGTGCACCCACTCAGATGTGTTGCCCTGTGTTCAATTCCTATGTCCGCATGATGATGGACTGTAGATGTGGGCAGACTACACATTGGTCGATGTGCTGTCTATATGCATGTGCCTTCACACCAGGCACAGCTGCCCCTGCACATGTGACCCCTGCTGGACTCGCTGCTGGGTCTGTGGAGCTGATGCACCTTCTGTGCGTGGGGCGGACAGCTCTCCTCACTTCCCTCATTGCGCATGTCATGACTTTGCCGCAGGTGACATGGATCATGGAGGGCCCACATGTACGCGTGGGTAGGCTACACATGATTGTTCACTGGTCGCCACCCCCAGTCAGTGTTTCGAATGGGAAGGTTGTCGTGCTGGTGGTATATTCGATGTGGCGGATGGGCGGGCCTAGGTGCGGGCTTACATTCCGGACATGGGGGTAGTTGGATTGGCGACTAGTTGCAGTACACACGGGACACGTCTCTTCCTTTCCACATCTGGGTCATCCCTTGTACTCACTGACAGTGATACAGTCATCTTCGCCCCAGCCCTCATGTCCTCCCCTCGCTCCCCCAATATGCATGTGCACCTGCGAGGCTAGCGCTTGCACAGGCAGCCCCAAGCTCGCACCAGAGAGGGCAAGGAGTGTATGTGTGGGTCCAGTTGCACGAGTGGGCTGTCTCAGGGTATGATGTGTTGCGGGACGCCGTCCACCTGCGTGGTGCCCCAAATGGAGACCCGGCCTGCATGGACTATGCATCACAGTCTTCGCCTTCCGGATCCGCCACCTGCGACACCCAGTGGCTGTGGCTGCCCTTGCGGCCATGCCGCGTCCGTCTGTGACTGATGGCCCACACATTCACTCTTTGGCCTCTCTGGGGAGGGCTCGGGGGTGGTGGCGCACGCGCTTGCACTTAGTCGCAATGGCATGTGGCGTGGTTGGTATAATGGGCAATGGATGGGATGGTGCGAGCCACCTCCCATGACGTCAGTGCTGCTCGTGCTGTGGTGCGTCCCCCTACACTTCCATTTGACTTGTGCCATGCTAGACGTTGAGGTTCTATTGCCTGCGTGATATGACCAGGAGGAGCGCGAGGAGACCTCTCACACACCATGCTCCACTGCCATCCCGTGCCCTGTATCGCCTGTGCGGATTGACTATGTTGGGGTTACACCTGGTCGACTGGGGCTGTGTGTGCCTTGTCAAGGGGCATGGTGGGCGCACAACAGGATCCAGCTTGTCCACAGAGGGTGGGCTGAGGTGCGCATGGTACCGCTTTGTACGTGTGCCCGGCTGCTGTGCACACACGTGTTCACTCCCCCCCCGACAGGTGTCCTCTCACAATGCCCAGGGAAGCGGTGGTGTACTGTTCATGACCCCTCCCGACACGGCGTGCTCCAACTTGGCATGTGCACATCTACCCGTCACACCCACCCACCTGAGCACTGCGTCCATACGACTTCACACGACACATGTGTGTCTTCCACAGTTGTGCTACTCATTTGCGTTGACATCCAATACCAGTGGACTACATGGTCATGTCACGACTGCCGTGTACTTCACATACTCTCATCCTCTCTCATTCGTACTTGTGAAATGAGTCAGCGGAGACAGTTTTGGTTTCAAACATTATATTGAGTCTTCTGTCCTCTGTGATGCAGTATAGTGGACACTACTGGCAGCGGAATACATGTTGAGGATATACTGAGCATGATTGCAAATGGGATAGGGTGTGGGGTTACATGTGATTGGCTGTTGCATGTGGGATGTGGGCTTCAGAGTTACATCTGCTTGGCCAAGGCTGTGCTAATGTACATTTACGTATAGCTGCGGAGCTGCGGACTTTGACACAGACGGTATACATGTAGCCTACCAGACCGCTTGGCATCATGGGCACAGTCCATCTCAGTTCCATGTGACAGGTTTGCTGCGGTTGTTCCTCATGCACGCGTGCATGTGAGATGACATCAGGGCATGTGCTTGCGTGCATGCAGCGGCGTGCCACTTGTTGTTGCAATGTGGTGGTTACTGGACATGTCACAGTCACTGGGGTCGTGTTGTTGTTGTATGCACTTGTCGTCCATGCAAAGGTCCTGGTATGGGATTCCCGGGGCGGGGGTGGGAGGGTGCAGCACCCACAGACTCCAGGCGACCTATTCATGTCCACTGAGCGGTGTGTGTGTCCATGGGCGCTGGATCCATGTCGTGTCCTGGTTGTTCGTGCAGTTCCGTCCATGTGGGTGCGATACACAGACCCCATGCCACTGCCTCCCACGATGCATGCGGTGTTCCTGGATGTGATGGGGAACAGTGTGCATGTCCCGGTCATATCCGATGTCATGGCGATGTCGTTGATGGTGTGGTAACAGTTGCCGGTCGTTTGGTATGGCTGTTGTGGTGGTGACTGGCCAGTCCGTGCGGAAGCTAAGCATGGGTGCGGGGTTGGACATCATAGGTCAATCGGGGAACCTGCGTTGTGGTCCGACGAATTTACAGGTTGTCAGGTATGCGATGCCGTCCAGCAGGGCTTCCATGTCATTGGTGGTGTACATGTTTGCCAGCCAATGTAGCGGATGGTGGCTGTCAAGGTGTTGTTCGTAAGTTGTCCCTTGGAGGACCATGATGGGGCATGCTGGGTGACATTCGATGTAGCTGTTCTCGATGATCCGTCGTGTGGAGGCACAGTGGTCCCATTTCAGTGCGGGTGCGATGTTGGCCACATACGCCATGCCCCCATAGGCAGAGCAGGCCCTGTCGTGTGCGTCCAGAGGGAGGAGTAGTGGTAGCAGGTCCGCCTTTAGACATGCCGGGTTGGAGAGGCATATCTCCACGGGATGCTGGTAGGGACACCTCCGACAGTAGAAGACGGGCATGACGCAGCTGAACAATGTGATGCGGTAAGTCAGTCGGTAACTTACGTTCAGCAGGGACAGGAGATCGCATCCCAATATATGTAACAGGTTGGTTTTGTACAGCTTGAGCTGTCCGGCGTAGTTGGGTAGGTGTGTTGCGGTTGCCATTTCGCAGCGGTGCGTTGTGGTGGCGTGCTCCGGCTGTGTGTGCAGTCTGCAATGTGCACGCTCCGAGGTTGCTGTGAGCTCTGTGTAGTCGTAGGGAGACAGGACTTGTGTTCTGTTGGCTTGTTTGGAGGACACGGGCCCTCATCCCACATGCTTCTCAGACAGTTCAAGGTCAGTGATGTGTGACTCCTTCCAATTAACTTGCATGTGGCCGACATGGGGAGTGTTTTCTTCTTTCTTCCCCGTCCGTTGTGTGCTTCTGTGATATGCGCTATCTGCCCTGTGGTCGGTCTCCTCGGCATGCCTGTGTTGGTCTTTTCTTGGACAATGGCTGTATTCACCGGCTTCTTTCGTAGGGCTGTGGTTTCGGAGTTGGAATGGAAGGTCATTCAGTGCTGTCTGCTCTCCCTTGTGTGGGCGGCAGGCTGCCTTTCCGCTCTGCGTTGGGCCTTGTGTGTGAATGTTATTCTTGGGCCACCTGTTGTCGGTCCCCGGGCTCTTTGGTGTTCCGTTTTATATGTCTTGTTCATATGTGCAGGGTGGTATGGGTGTTTCAGTGTGGTACTGGCGTTCCTCTTCCCGAAGGGGCCCTGCTTCTCCTAGTTGGTGTTGCCGCCGCTGTGTGCTTCGCCATGTTTGTTACACTGGGGTGTGTCCTGCTGTTGCGTGACTTCACTGACATGTGTGCGTCGGTTGTGTGGCGTTGGGTGTTGTCCGTGAATTGGGCGTTGGGGACATGTCTGTGGCAGGCCTGTCACGTGTCATGTGCGTTCGGGGTGGGGCTGATGTGTGTGCTGCTTGGTTGTGTCCCTGTGTCTGTGTGCGACGCATGCATGGCGCTGCGGTTGGCCTCTGCGTTGTGCGCATGTGTGGCGGCGTCATCGCCGCTTTGGGGCCGTGACGGGGTCGTTGGTTCCTAGTCCCAGGTGGTGTGTACACATGTGTTACGCGATGTTACGATTTGGCCTGTGTGTCATATGTGGATGCAATGGTGGATGTGTAGTGTACACGCGCTGGGGGGTTGTCCGCTTTTCCGCCCTTGCACTGTGTGCGCTGTTTGCGTGCACTTGTTGTGTGTGTGCCTACCTGCGTCTCCGCGGTACGTTGCGTCCTTGGTGGTGCATCAGCAAGAGCATGGGGAGGGCCTGCAGTGCTGGATTCATGCTCGGGGAGCCGCTTCTTCGTTGTCCGTGCTCGGCGTCCGTGTTACCGCTTCGGTTTGTCGTACGGTATCTCTTGGCCGTGGGAGCCGTTTGTTTGCGGCATCGTAATTTATGCGCCGGGCGGGACGTGTTTTCGTCGGACGGTGTGTGTCAGTTGGGCTGCGCCGCTACGTGTACGGGCGCACTTTGATGGCGGACGGTGTTGCTGGCCTGCCGGCGGTGTTTGGCCTACTTTTCGCATCGTAATTGGGCGGGCGTGTGGACTGCTGCGTGCCGGCGGTAACTGGTGGTTTTTGCATCCGCCAGCACGGCGGTTGTGCTTCCGCCCGCCATCGTAATGACCCCCTTTACTACTACTAAATCCCTTTTGTGAATACCGAAAGTCGTAAAGTTAGGATTTTGTCTCAGTTTAGTAGTAGTAAAGTTAGGAATCCTAACTTTACTACTACTAAATCCCTTTTGTGAATACCGAAAGTCGTCAAGTTAGGATTTTGTCTCAGTTTAGTAGTAGTAAAGTTAGGAATCCTAACTTTACTACTACTAAATGCCTTCTGTGAATACCAAAAGTAGTAAGTTTAGGATTTTGTCTCAGATTAGTTCTGTGAATCGGCCCCTAAGTGATTTGCCCAGAATCACAGGATGTTGAGCGTCGTTGCTGAGACTCGAACACGGTTCCCCAGCTTCGAGGTCGACCGCTCTAGCTGTAAGGCTACATCCTCTCCCCTTCACGTTTTTAACACTCATTGTTTGTAAATCAATCCATGTTTTTGGCATTAATGTTGTTAAAGGCATGAAGATAGGGCCAGTTTTAACGGCATAAAGCAGATCACTGTCTACTGTAAGCACATATCTCTCGCTTTGCGCTTGACTCGAATATTTGGATCAACTTCACAAGCGAACATGAACCCTTGCATTCTCGTCTTTTGGATCCATTTCGTGGGGGAACAGATGCAGCAGCTTCACTTCTAACGGGGCCAGCGACGTGCAGCCAGGGCTTGGGGTATCATAGTGGGGGAGGTTAGAGGGGCGAGGGGTCTCAGAACAATATACAAAACAGAAGATTAGCATTCTAACACTTATCATTACGGAGGACAAGGCACCAAAACACATGTGCTTGCATCCACTCCTACATGTAATGAATGGGAAAGGTTGGGATCTATGCCATTTGAATGACAGACAACAGCTCTCAAGGAGGGACGAAGACTTCAGCACCTGAAACCATGACCCTGAGAGTTTCACCGGCCTCTAGTGGATACTGCTATAGACTACAATGGCATTGATTCATTATGAAGGGCTTTAGAACAGTAAGCCCTGCGTCGTGCGTCACAGTTCAGAAAGTTGATTTACTGCCTGACTTACGTCTCCTGCTTCAGAGCGAGATGGGGCAGGCAGCCTGGGACATACAGCCCAGACTTAAATACATTGATTTGTTTAGATATACAATCATATCTCTAAATAAATTAATCTATTTAATATTTGTACAGGAGTGTGAAGGAAATAATTTCAGGAGGGCAGCCCCAGAGCCCGAATGGAGAATCAGCCCCAGGCTGAGACGTCACCTCAGCGATATCGTGGTAGCTAATTACTTTCAGTTGTAGAACATGTCTTACTTTCTCCCAAAATTTGGACCTGTTATTCGGAAAAGAATAATCAGAAGATTAAAATATAAGCTGGGAGCCATGGTCAGACTGAAAACTTCACAGGGGGTCTGAGCTGCGCTGACTGACCTCTGTGACTGGGGCCAGATATGCCAATTTTTCATGCAGCCCAGTAACCAAGGTTGAACATTGTGCAAATTTTGCAATATAAAGTAAATCCCAATACAACACTTTACACTGGTTTTCATCACTTTTGTGATGCAAACCTGATGTAAAATGTTAGTAAATCCCTGCCCAGGTGTCCAGCCTATAGTGGCGTTGGCTTGTTCATATTTATGAGCCCAATTCCTTTACGTCTACTGACTCCCCTCAGAGCCACACAAGTGGTGTACCAGGAGGCATATTATATTTACAGCTCACTTTCCCTGTTTGTACCACGGCGCACCTTTCAAAAGGGAACGTGTGCCCTATTTTGCATAACGTGCTGCCCCATGGCAGGTGCAAACTCGCTTTGCCCTGGGGGCAGCGCGTTCAAATGAAATATGGAATGGTTGTGTCAAAGCTGTTCCATGTTTCACAGTGCAGGCGGCAAGCCGCCCACACTTTCCAGAGGGGAGAGATCCTCTTGCAGATGGGTGCAGTGAGTAACTGCACTCGCCTGCACTGTGATTTCTGCGGGTTCCACAGGACCCCATTTATTCCCCCCAGGGGACTGCCTTTAAGAGGTGCACTGACAGTGCACCACCTTTTTGTGGTTCACCATCATTGCATCTTCTAAAGGCATGTTTTGCCTCTGCCCCAGTGTCCATATTCCAGTGTGTGCACAGAGGCAAAGTGATTCCTTCATTTGCATCATGCCACGCCTCCATACAAATGAGGGAACACCCTCTCATGATAGGACTGGTGCTACATGAGCGCCAGTGCTATCTGTATTACAGAAGGGGGCACACAAGCGTCTGTAGTCCCTTCTGTAATACCATTGTGCCCCCAGCCAGCAGAAAGCGTGCGCACACACCTGATGTGCACCCAGAGCACAATGTATAATACGGCCCCTGGTGTTATTGCATCTACTTACATCGCTTACATTTTTTACTTTTGATGAGGGCTTAGAAATAGTATCAGTTCCTGAGATGTCTATAGTAGCTTTCACATTTTTTTGTCTGTTATCAGAAGGACGATTACTTATGGGGGGTAACATCTGACTCAGAGTTCGCAATAGTTTTCCCTGGGCTCTAAAGTAGTGTGTCAGTACATCTGTTGTTGGACCAGTGGGCACATAGTTCTTTTAAGGTTGTGTTTACTAGACAGAGCATGCACTCTCAGTTGGAAGACATATTGTGGGATTACCAAGAAAATACAGGAGCTTTGAGCCGGCCATTGATTATCATTAGTTGGCTTTCTTGTCACTCTCATTTACCTGCTTCATATTCATGTCCCGGTTTGTTAATCTTGTGTTTGTCCCTCCCATGGAGCATTGTCTCTTTGCCATAACTTTTGATCGGCTAACTTCTATGCTTCTACTGCTTGCTTTTCAAGCACTACTTTTTTCTTTTTCGGTTCAATCCTCCATTCAAGTGCATGCTTTTTTCAACTGTCTTCCTTGTGCTCTTTTTCTCTTCCTGCACTTCGAGTGTGCTTCTCCCTACACCCCTCCATGTTACTCTTGCCCTCGTGTACTTCCCCCGTTGCTTTCTCGTCCATGTACGTCTCACCTGCCCACACAACATAGCTATCTCACCACATATGGCACGCCTACAAATTACGCAGGTGCTTTTTTTTCTCAGTTAAGTCACTGATCTGAGTGAAATCGGTAAATAATAAGAAAAAAACGGGTGTTTTTTTTTTATTTTTAAAAAAACAGAGTGGGGATACAACACAGGGGTGGCAGAAGCACTCATTGCCACCTCATGTTGCTTCTGCCGAGAAGACCGTGAAGGACACACTCTAGTTTCAAGCAGGGGTCTTCAAACTGGGGGGCGGGCCCCCCTAGGGGGGCTTTAAGTGCTCACAGGGGGAAGCAGGTTGTAGCCAAAAGAAGCATTATGCTGATAACAGTGATTTGTTTTATGTGGAAAAAAATGAACGCCAATAAGCTGCTCTGCAATGGGCCATCACTTATATACTGGCTGGGAGAAGGTGTCAAAAGGGAAGGGACTTCAAATATTCTTCAAAACCCCCACCCCCATTTCTAATAATCACATTCTGGATACTTTTACGTGTTAGTAAGGCCTGCCTGACCAGAATAGTATGTTCGGCAATCATGTATTTGATTGCATTTTTAAATCGGTAACAGAACTTAACTGTAATGTTTAAACAAGTCTAGACATATTTAAACATTGCCACTTTAAAAGAATTATGAAAGATTTTGAGGGGGGCTCGATTATTTTCTTTCTTCATGGAGGGCGCAGCATTAAAAGTTTGAGTACCAGTGAGCTAGAGAAAAAAGGCGGAGTTCACTAAATTTGCAGTTCATGATTCGTTGTACCAACTTCAGAATGAGGCAACGGTTACTAGTACAGTGTATTGTGCATTGCACAACACAGGATAACAAAATGACAGAGCATTTAAAATACGTGTAAATGTGGAAAAATTCAATGGGTTTAGTACCTGCTTTAAGCTGGTAATAAAACTTGTTCGCATTGATTATACGAACAGAAAGATTTCTGAAAATGTATGTGCTCAATTTTTACAAAGGTGACTGCGGTCCGATTTACAAATAAGGCATATTTTGAGGCATTAGGGAAGTTTGTAGGGAGCGAGGTCCACGGCTAACCAGCATGCACTAAAAATGCATCAAAATTGTAAAGATGTTGCTTCTGGTTACGCCTCACACCTCTTGCCCCTTACCTTTCTTGCTCTATATGCTGTAGAATTCTTCCGAATTTTCTGCACAATAATCAGCAGTCAGCACAATAGTCCAGGATGAATTCTCGTTTAATGCAGGCACCAATGATTGTCAAAAAGTCCTTAATTTGAGACTGTGATTTCCAGTACTCAGCACCCGCACCTAATCATCAAGAAGACTGACGCTTTTCATGAGCACCAGTTAAGGACACATGCATTTACAGAGAGATTAAGTGATTGCCCAGAATCACAGGATGTTGAGCCGACGCTGAGGCTCAAACCTGATTCCCCAGCTCCGAAGTCAAAACCTTTGGCCATTAGGCCACATCCTCTCCCCACTACCCAGTTAGTAGTTGGTTCTGTTTTAGGCGGTGCCAACATGAGAAATGGGCTGGTGCAAGCTGCCTTCTGACGATAGCCCTGGGACTTATTTTTTTACAAATTAACCACTGAGGTCAAGGCCCAAAATAAGCAGTGCTCACACTGGCTCCAACAAACCACACCAGGCAGTCAGTGGCGTTACGCAAAATGATGTGGGCCACCCATGCACAATGTGATGAGGGGCCCCTGAGTCTCCCATATATCACAGATATTCTATTGATCTTGGGCTGGAGGTTGGGGTACCTCCTGAAGGTTTGGGAGTCCACCTGTGCCTGCTTTTTGCCTCTGCAGTCACCACCTTTCCTTTTGTAGTCTCTCATTACCTGCTAACTACCATCTGCTCACCTCATCTTTTGCAGTCTTCTTTTGACTCATGTTGCCCACGAGTGTTTTTTCGAGTTCCTCAGTAAAACCCACACACTAAACAAATGCAGGTAAAAATAGAAGGCAAACGCGCCAGGGAGAGAGGGTGGAGCACTGGCGAAAAACTGGTGCAAGCACAACATCAGGGTACAAGAGCACATCCGGCTACTTCCATGAGGGTACTTAGAGGTCGAGCTGGCCACATGGAGGCACTTGCCCATTGAATGCCGCAAGTCCGGACAGACCTGTGTGCAGGTGCTTGTAAATGATGTGCTGGGTGCTAAGACTCAGTAGCGGCCAGCAACATAAAAATATGGTGAGGCGCAATGCCCATAAAACTCACCATATGTATGTTGCTGGCCACAGCCTCCGGTCGCCATCTCTCATTCCGGCGCTCTGCTCGGCTGGGGCAGAAAGGGAAGGACTTCCTCCCTTGTGCCACGTGAATCCAACGGTTGGAGCAGGCTAACCCATCGCTCATTTTGAGGCTGGGGGCCTGCGGCTGCAATCCCTCGGCTGGTTTTTCAGCCCTGGGATTGCAGGTTTGAAGTGCGCATGAAAGATTGGTCGGCTGTAGATAGACAGCTGGCCAATCTTTCATGCGCACTGGCAGGAGTCTGACGTAAGTGCAATTGCATTAATCAGCCCCGCCCCCTGCCCTCGCGCTGAAGTAGCGTGAGCCTGCCACACATAATAAAATGGTATTTATTACCATTTTATGAATGTGTGTGCCTGCTGCGCTGGCAGCAGGCGGGGCGATGCTCCTCCACCATAACGGAGGAGCCGCCGCTGCTAAGACTGCTACAGTAGTTTTGCATGTGACCTAACAGAATTTGATGAAATTAAATCTAGCTATGCTGTTGCCATGTTGCTTGTGGCACTGGTTGTGCTGTTGCCATGTTACACATAACACCGTGGATCCACACGACACTAGTGGTGCTGATACCTTGCTGCAAGTGACGTGCACCTCCCTGGTTATGTGTAAAGACCCCCACAATCTAGGAGGGGCTGCTACCATATCAATAAGGCAAAACTTTGTTATGTTATGTGGGATTTATAAAGCGCACAGCTCCTCAAAAGAGTATCCAGGCGCTAACAGAACAGTAACATTGTTTTTTTTTGGTTTGTTTTTTCTAAACAGATTTTTAATGCTTTTTAACAACAAACCGTGCATTCTGGGCTAAACACCAAAGCATAATCAGAATTTATACAATCGTTGTACCTTTGCGTCATTCAAATATAAACAGTTCTCGTCAGGAGTAAAGGCTCGTACAGTGCATTGATTGGAATTCAACCCGCTTCTAACACAGTTAATAAACTGTCACAACCACATGCCCCTCCCCCCCACCCAGTCCCCGCCTCATACCAATTTCAGGATCACAGTGTTGTTTATGCCTCCCCCCCACACACACACAGTAGGGAGCCATCGCCCATGTTGTCTCTGAGGAGCATACTATAAGGCCAGACATTGCTAGTGTGCTGCTACCATGTTACACACATGATAGTGGATATGCAGCTGTCATGACGAACAAGACATTGTCTATATGCTGCTGGCACATTGCATGTAGCACTGGATGTCCTGTTGCATGCTGCATGTAACATTCAGGAAGTGTCGTTACTATGTTGCAACTGATGCTGGATGGGTTGACGCCATGTTGAACATTCCAATGGGGGTGGTCTTAGGCTCCGCGGCACACAGCACTGACTGTCTTTCTACAGTGTTGCACAAGGATGTACTCCTGCAGTGTTGCATGTGACACTGGATGTTTGCTACCAAACTGAATATTCATTCATATATAAACTCAGATCACAGACATAGTTTTATACCACCTGACATACACTCATTAAATAGATCATGAAATGAGCAGGGATCAGAGTTACTGAACTGCACAAAAGGCATACTTTATATACAATGTCACAAAGCCAATTAGAAAACTGGATATTGAAGAACAAGTCTAACTCCTTTAATGCTAGTGATATAATAAATAAGTATACTGATGGGATTCTACGCTTATATAGGTCAGCATCCCTACATAGACAATGACTTCTGTATTGAACATGACACTGTGGATGTGCTGATACTGTGTGAGTCTTTTCTGACCATTATTCTGTTATCTGTCCCCATGTCATGAGGTTCAGTGTTACAAAATTTGAAGTGTATTCTTTAATCTGAGTTGCCAGTTGGACTGACGCCAACTTCTACAGTGAGCCAGATATCAAGTTCACCTTTTGTATACAAGGTGTTGCAATATCAGGAACTTTCCATCATCACAAAAATATGTTGCTCTTAGGCAACTTATTTTTCAGCCAGCCAAAGTTAGCATGCGGGGATTTGTATATTTACTGTTATGAATTCCAAGTGTTAGCATGCAGATTGTGCAATAAATGAAGACTAGCTGGCAATCTCTCTCATAACTTTGATTAAGTTGCTAGTTCTCCACCTTCCTTGAATCAGCGGTCCTTTCTAGACTATCAGAAAAGAATATGTGCTTAAGAGAGCCACAATATTGACACTCCCATACTTTTTTCTCAGTTATGCATCTTGACAATCGATTAAGTGGATTAGGGATATGCAGAGAACCCCGGCAGCCTGGATGGTACCAGAGACACCCATTAAACCCTTGATATCTATCATCTCGTTAAACTGGCTTCTACTTCATTCTAAGGTATTAGTGTGTCTCCTGAAGCCTGGAGCTTAATTCACACCCCCTCGCCCAATGGTCTGTACAGTGGCCGCAGCTTCTTGGCTCTTGGTAATGCTAATGGGGGTATAGAGTCATAATATCGATGTTTAAATATCGATATGCCATAATATCGATGTTTAAATATCGATGTGACACAATATCGACCTGCAAGAATATCGTCGACCAGAATATCGACATGCAGGTAAGAAATATCGTTTTGTTAATATCGAAGTTAGTAATATCGTTGGTCAAAATATCGTTGTTAATAATATCGAAATTTATTTTAGTGTTCTGTATTTTAGTATATGTGTTAAAAGTATAGTTTATTTTTCTAATGTATGTTTGAAATTTTTAGAAGTAATTAATTTTATGTTAAGTAATTTTTGCGTATTTTAGTTCTGTAGCGGGTTGTGGGTTTATAGGGAATAGGGTGGGAAGTAATTTAATTATAATATATTTATTAATACATTTTTAAAAATTATTAATTTTTAAGAAATTAAATATTGCGTTTTAGTTCCGTAGCGGGTTGTGGGTTTATAGGGGAATAGGGTGGGAAGTAATTTAATTAAAATTAATTCATTGATAATGTTAATTAATTAATATTTTTGTATTTAATAATTTATATTGTTAATTGTGTGAATTAATTTGTTATTAATTAGTTATTAACTGTTTATTAATTATTAATAATTAATTGGTAAGTATGTTAATTGTGTTATTTTTTTATGCGTGGGTTGTGGATTTATAGGGAGTAGGATGGGAAGTAATTTAATTATAATTAATTAATTAATAATTTTATTAATTAATATTTATGTAGTTATTATTTTATGTTAATTGTATTAAATATTTTGTTATTAATTAGTTATTAATTGGATATTAATTATTAATAATTAATTGGTACATATCTAAATTTTGTTATTTTTTTAAGAGTGGGTTCTGGGTTTATAGGGGAGTAGGGTGGGAAGTAATTTAATTATAATTCATTAATTAATAATTTTTATTAATTACTATTTGTGTATTTAATATTTCATATTGTTAATTGTGTTAAATAATGTATTTATTAATTATTAATTGGTTATTAATAATTATTAATTAATTGGTACATTTGTAAAATGTGTCAATTTTTTATGAGTGAGTTGTGTATTTAGAGGGGAGTAGTGTGGCAAGTAATTAAAAATTAATATAATTTTTAATTTTTTCAGATAATATTTATTTATTGTTATTTTATAGTCCTAATAGAATGAACTAATTTATTACTCATTGTTTTTAATTTTTTTGTATATTTTTATTAGTTAATTAATTAATTGTTAAGCAATTATGTTAATTGTGTCATGTTTTACAATAGTGGTGGTGTTATTTATAGGGGTATTTGGTGAGAGGTAAATTATTTTTTATTATTTAAGTATTTGTTAATTAATGTTTATTATTTTACTGGAGTGGGAATAGTAAATTATTCACCTCCGCTATCCAACACTTTCCCTATTTTTGCAATTGTTGGAGTGGGAATAGTAATTTTATCCCCTGCACTATCCAACACTTTCCCTACTGTTGCACTCTGTGGAGTGGGAATAGTAAATTATTCCCCTCCGCTATCCAACACCTCCCCTACTGTTGCACTTGCTGGAGTGGGAATAGTAAATTATTCCCCTCCGCTATCCAACACTTTCCCTACTGTTGCAGTCGTTGGAGTGGGAATAGTAATTTTATCCCCTACGCTATCCAACACTTTCCCTACTGTAGCACTCCGTGGAGTGGGAATAGTAAATTATTCCCCTCCGCTATCCAACACTTTCCCTACTGTTGCACTTGCTGGAGTGGGAATAGTAATTTTATCCCCCCCGCTATCCAACACTTTCCCTACTGTTGCACTCTGTGGAGTGAGAATAGTAAATTATTCCCCTCCGCTATCCAACACTTTCCCTACTGTTGCACTCCCTGGAGTTGGGATAGTAAATTATTCCCCTGCGCTATCCAACACTTTCCCTACTGTTGCACTTGCTGGAGTGGGAATAGTAATTTTATCCCCTCTGCTATCCAACACTTTCCCTACTGTTGCATTCGTTGGAGTGGGAATAGTAATTTTATCCCCTCCGCTATCCAACACTTTCCCTACTGTTGCAGTTGCTAGAGTGGGAATAGTAAATTATTCCCCTCTGCTATCCAACACTTTCCCTACTGTTGCATTCCCTGGATTGGGAATAGTAAATTATTCCCATCCGCTATCTAACACTTTCCCTACTGTTGCACTTGCTGGAGTGGGAATAGTAAATTATTCCCCTCCGCTATCCAACACTTTCCCTACTGTTGCATTTGCTGGAGTTAGAATAGTAAATTATTCCCCTGCGCTATCCAACACTTTCCCTACTGTTGCACTTGCTGGAGTGGGAATAGTAAATTATTCCCCTCCGCTATCCAACACTTTCCCTACTGTTGCATTTGCTGGAGTTAGAATAGTAAATTATTCCCCTCCGCTATTAAACACTTTCCCTACTGTTGCACTCCCTAGAGTGGGAATAGTAAATTATTCCCATCCGCTATCCAACACTTTCCCTACTGTTGCACTTGCTGTAGTGGGAATAGTAAATTATTCCCCTCCGCTATTTAAAACTTTCCCTACTGTTGCCCTCGCTGGAGTGGGAATACTAATTTTATCTCCTCCGCTATCCAACACTTTCCCTACTGGTGCACTCTGTGGAGTGGGAATAGTAAATTATTCCCCTCTGCTATCCAACACTTTCCCTACTGTTGCTCTTGCTGGAGTGGGAATAGTAAATTATTCCTCTCCGCTATCCAACACTTTCCCTACTGTTGCACTCTTTGGAGTGGGAATAGTAATTTTATGCCCTACGCTATCCAATATTTTCCCTACTGTTTTAGTTAATGTAGTGTAAAATGTTGTTTTAAAGATAAATATTTATTTTAATATTTTATTTTATTATATATATAATTTATTTTTATATTTATCTTACAGGTTTATGTATATATATATATATATGTATTTATAATTTTTATTATGTTTGTAACTTTTTATAATTTAATAAAATAATTATTTATTAATAATATTAAGTAAATATATATATACATTTTTTTATATATGGATGTTTAATTTACTTTTATATTACATTTATTATTTATAATTTTTAAATTTTTAAATAATTCTAACTATGGAGGTCATTACGATGGCGGACGGAAAAACAACCGACCGCCATGGTAGCGGGAAAACACCGCCCGCCGCTACCGCGGGAAACCCGACGGCTAGATTAGGATCCTCGGCGGTAAAACTCCAACCGCGGCGGAAAGGAGACCCGAGAATCCGCCGTACGCCTGCGGTAAAGGCCCAAACCCGACTGCGGCAATCGGTTTCGCAGCGGAAACAGCACAAACGCCCGCAACCACAGCGGAGACACCGCCATCAAAATTATGATATTCCCGACATCCCCGCGGTGCAGTGCGCTGTTTCCGACCGCCGCGGTCGACAACATTGAAGAATCAGTGAGACGGCGGAAGCGCCATAGCCAAGCCACCACTGCGGACGCTCCGTTAAAAAAATGGCGGTCGCTAGAAAAACACACAACATGGCCACAAAGTGCACCAACCATGCAAGGCATGCACCCAAAAATAGCTAACACAGCCCAAAGACACACCCCCATGGGAAACTCCAAAACTACAAATCCCAGGTTCACACACACACCGCACCTGCTACCAATACCCCATCCTGACACACCCACAGACACCGGTATAAATCCAGCCCCCAACAGACCACAATCCTTTGCAAAACTCCACAACTGAGGGGACATCCACCACAGATGACAGGAGAGGCAAATCTGCACAACACACACACATCACCACCACCACCACCACTTCCACACCTGCACCTCTAACACCTTTGCACAGCACACACCATACACATCACAACCACCACTACCACTCCCAAACCTGCACCCTAAACACCTTGACACATCACACACCATGTCACCACAGAGAATGCCCAAATTCACTGAGAGTGAGTTGAGGGTCATGGTCGATGAGATAATCAGGGTAGAACCACAATTGTTTGGTAACCAGGTCCAACAGACACCACTAGCAACAAGGACGCAAATGTGGAGAAGGATAGTAGAGAAGGCCAATGCAGTAGGGACCGTGCCACGCAATAGAGATGAAGGGGCCGATTCCGATCTCGGCCGGTAGGGCTCCGAATCGGATTCGGCTTAACCGGATCCGATTCGGATCCCTATTTCCCGACCGATTCGTACGCGCGTCCGGGCGAGCGAGTACGATGCAAAATCGCCGACCGACTCGTCCGGGCGTCCCGACCGCTCCGACCGACTCATTCCCGGGTCTAACCGCACCGACCGACTCGCTCGGACTCGACTCACACCGCGCAATGGAGACGTTCCCCGGCCGGGTAAGTACGATGCGCGCCGCGAGCAGTCCGACCGAGCCGCGCACTCCGGCTCGTAAGAGCAGTCGGAGCCATACTTTGGGGGTCCGTGTCGGACCCCCCTCTACGTGTAGCCGCGCGAGTCGCACACAGGGGGGACCCATGGGTCCCCCCTACCTGTGCGTGTACGGCACGAGTCGCTTCGCCGCGTACACGCTGTAGGGGGCGCCCTTGTCCGCCTCGCACCCATTGAGTCAATGGGAGCCCGCATACGCGTTGTACGACCGGCTCCCATTGACTTCAATGGGAGTCCGACCGACTCGAGTCCGATGGCATACGTGCGCATCGTACTCGTTCGGTCGGGCTGCACGGGTCCGATTCAGTCAGAAATCTCTCCGGGTCCGGCTCGGTCGGAGAGATTTCCGGCCCGAATCGGAATCGGCCCCGAAATCGTGAAGAGGTGGCATGATCTGAAGGCAGTGGTCAAAAAGAAGAGAGCCAAGAACCATGAGCTGACTCACAGGACAGGCAGTGGCCCTCCCGTTCCACTCAAAACATTCACTGAATGGGAGGAGAAGGTGCTTGGCATTCTACATCCAGAGAGTCTCTCAGGAATACCCGGGGGAGTGGAGGCTGGTAAGTACAAACAAATGCCTAACATCACACAAATGTACTGTCTTGCACTATTACAAAATAATACCTCCTAGGTACAAATTCATTCATGTGCACAACACTCCCCCAACACATCTCTCACAGATACAACAGACACTCCCCTGAAGCCCCCCAAAGGTAGTTAGCAACATCACCATGGGTACATGTGTACATGCTGCCAGCACTACAACTCCCACCAGGCCCCCTTGTCCCACAGCTGAGCAGGATGGAGCACTGCCCCCACCCAGAAGCATGCCTCAGCCATTGTGTGCTACACCCTCACCTAACAGGTAGGTAGCCATCTTCACAGGGAGGTGGGTGGGTGTTTGGGAGGCCTGCACTACAACTCCCACCAGGCCCCCTTGGCCCACAGCTGAGCAGGATGGAGCACTGCCCCCACCCAGAAGCATGCCTCAGCCATTGTGTGCTACACCCTCACCTAACAGGTAGGTAGCCATCTTTACAGGGAGGTGGGTGGGTGTTTGGGAGGCCTGCACTACAACTCCCACCAGGCCCCTTGGCCCACAGCTGAGCAGGATGGAGCACTGCCCCCATCCAGAAGCATGCCTCAGCCATTGTGTGCTACACCCTCACCTAACAGGTAGGTAGCCATCTTTACAGGGAGGTGGGTGGGTGTTTGGGAGGCCTGCACTACAACTCCCACCAGGCCCCCTTGGCCCACAGCTGAGCAGGATGGAGCACTGCCCCCACCCAGAAGCATGCCTCAGCCATTGTGTGCTACACCCTCACCTAACAGGTAGGTAGCCATCTTTACAGGGAGGTGGGTAGGTATTTGGGAGGCCTGCACTACAACTCCCACCAGGCCCCCTTGGCCCACAGCTGAGCAGGATGGAGCACTGCCCCCACCCAGAAGCATGCCTCAGCCATTGTGTGCTACACCCTCACCTAACAGGTAGGTAGCCATCTTAACAGGGAGGTGGGTGGGTGTTTGGGAGGCCTGCACTACAACTCCCACCAGGCCCCCTTGGCCCACAGCTGAGCAGGATAGAGCACTGCCCCCACCCAGAAGCATGCCTCAGCCATTGTGTGCTACACCCTCACCTAACAGGTAGGTAGCCATCTTCACAGGGAGGTGGGTGGGTGTTTGGGAGGCCTGCACTACAACTCCCACCAGGCCCCCTTGGCCCACAGCTGAGCAGGATGGAGCACTGCCCCCACCCAGAAGCATGCCTCAGCCATTGTGTGCTACACCCTCACCTAACAGGTAGGTAGCCATCTTTACAGGGAGGTGGGTGGGTGTTTGGGACGCCTGCACTACAACTCCCACCAGGCCCCCTTGGCCCACAGCTGAGCAGGATGGAGCACTAGTCCCACTCATAGGCATGTGACGTCTGTGTAGTCGCACATGACACCATGCCACTTAGTCCACAGTCACCAACACAAATAATGCAAAACAGTTGTGTTGTAGTCACCATGCACAAGTCTCTGTTCAAAATTGACCCACATTGAGTACACTGTGCCAGGCATCACACACTGCAACACCAACAACGATCATGCGGCCCTGCAGCAGTGTCTGGCCGTTTGTATGGCAAAGTGCAAATCACCCATGTCATACCACAGTGTTGCAATGAAAACAGTGGAAGTGCAGTGCACCCAAAAACTACACTGCAGCTGGGACTCACAATGCTAAACTAAGCACATCCCAAATGTACTGCAACACACCCAGCTACCACAGTGCTGCACTGAATTGCAGAACAGCACCTTGTCTGAATTAAATTGTCAAAGGTGTCTTGTTTGGACCACCAATGTGTGTATGCATTGACAATGTTCACATCTCACACTGTCTGTCTGAACAGTGCTGGTATAGTCTGGCCCCAAAACCACACATTGTCTGCACAGGGCTGAGTACATCTCACACACACACCACTGTTGACCACAACATGTCAGTGTATGGATGCCCTGGAACAACTGCTTCACCAGTACTGGGCTCATGATCTCAGGTCCACAAATACCATGACAGTGTGGAAATGTATGCTGGGTGAGATCTTCACCCTGCTGTACGTCACCACTGTGCTACGAGACCATACCCCTTGCCCTATTGTGCCTTCAAATGTCGGGGGAGTGAACCCCACAGCCAGATAGCTGGGACAACAGTGATGGGGGGCTATACCCCATGACCAAATGTAATCTGAAATCAATGGGTACAAAAAGCCACACACACATCATGCTCACCACACGCACATTCCATCCAAAGATTTCTACCAAATCACATAGCCATGTCATTGCTCACCTTCACCTCAAACGGTAGTTAGCCATCTTCACAGTGAGACGGTGTAGTGTGTTTGGCTATCCGTCCCACAAAATGCAACATGCATGCTGTTCCACCACTATGGAGGATGGGACACTACACCCCCAATAAGAAGCATGTGGCAGGCAATGTATGCTACCCACCCAACTCACAGGTAGGTAACGGCATCTCACAGGTCGGGGTGTGTGGGGCTGGGAAGCTTGCACAACAACTCACACGGGCCCACCTGACCGCCAGCACACAAGACCCATTACTTCCTGGCACCAACATGCATGTGTCAGTCATTGCAATGTACACTTCAAAAGAACTGGCATGTGGACATATCATGCTGACTTGTCCCACACTGGACCAAGATGGAAGCCCTCATCCTACACACACAGAGAGGTCTCACAAATACAAGGAAAACACAGCAAACACAACATATCAACAGCCACAACATGCAGCCAGATATGCATTTAAAAAACATGTTGGCATAGGACACCAGGCCTCTCAATGCACAACTGCACACCCAGATAGCATTGGCAACTATAGTGTGCACACACCTAAGAAAATGAAACTGTGACAGCAACCAAAGTGTGAATGACTTAAACACATGTCGATGGAACTCCGAGCACACCACTACATGCCATCTGACAGTAGCAGTGGTCCAGACCACCTAGGATCTAATTAAAGCAAACTTAAGCATGTCTGGAATTGCAAATACAGATATCTACACCACATTGAAAAGGTATGCATGAAACTACAATGCTCACTCACTGTGCAGAGAGAACCGCTGCAAGGGCTCTACAAGTGACACATACACGTAAATGGATGACATATGATTGATCAATAACAGGATGCCAACATGAGACTGTCAATGTCAAAAAATTATATTGTGCATGTCATGTCTTGACAACTCCCAATATGGACAAGTAATGTATGTACCACAACAGCTTGTAATGCATCACTGGATGTCGGTCAATGCTAATTTGTACAGTGAACAACTGCTGGATGTACAAACAGTTGATGTAACACTGCTAACACAAACTTTGATGGGTGCAACACAATGACCATTTCTCATCTGACCCACAGGTGACCAAGAACTCACTGCAGAGGATGACACCACCCTGCAGAGCCAGTCCCCCCCGGAACAGAGACAACTGGATGAGGACTCCCTGGATTCCTTGGATGAGGAGCTCCACGCTGGCCCATCTGGTGTGGCAGGCCGCAACCAGTCCCAGGCATCCATTGTCCCCCAACCACATCAGCTGCAGCCCCTGACCATCCTCTGACAGCTGCTGTCACGGCCTGTGTGTCAACCACTACTACCACCACCACCACCACAGCTGTCCGCAACACCCTCCCTGCCCCAGGGGTTGAGCAGCCCACCATATCGACTGCGGAGGCCAGGGAGAGGATGCAGCGGGCCAATGTGAGGACCGGACAGGACCGTGGCAGCAGTGCAGCTGGTCGGGACAGGGTCATGCAGAGGGGGACTGATCCTGGGACGGAAGCCCTGGGCCACATCGACAGAGTCCTTGGGGCATACCAACAGGCCCGGGGACGAATCTCGGGAGCACCTCCTGCTGCTGAGGTCCATGGACACACGCATGGGACAGATTGTGGACCTCTTGGGGCAGCTAGTGGCGGTTCTGAGGGACAGGCAAGCGCAACATTCTACCCCTCCGCCTCCCCCAGTTGGGCAGCAGGATGACACTTCATCATCCTCCCCTGCGTCCACAGAGGGGGTGAGTCCTCAGACACCATTGCCCCTGCAGCAGTGGCCCCTCCAGTGAAGCGCAAGAGGGGCCGTCCAAGGAAAGGCCAGGGGGACTCACGTGCCAAAGCACCTGCCAAACGCTAGTCCCCGAACCAGCCATGATGGCAGACCACTGCACCACTGCATTGACCTTTTGGACTATCCTTCACCGCACTGCCATGTGAATGGCATCCATCTGTTGGACTGGGTCTCCACATCATTGTGGGGACTACTCAAGTATCTCATTTACCATGACTGTCAACTCACTTCTTTAATTCCCCCCTTCACATTTTCTCCACCCTCGCATGTCACAGTTGTAAATAAATACACCTTACACACATGTTGTTGTGTCTGCTCCGTCTTTAATACAGGATGTGCAACCTTCACCGTGTAGGACATGGTCCAGAGGAATGGAATGTAGGTAACAAGTGAGATGCTGAAGGGACCTAGGGAAAACCGCAGAACAAGAGTCACTTGTATGAGTGTGGCATTGCACACATCACACAACACTTGTCAACAAGGTACTCAGATCTACAAACTTTACACAGAGCAACAGTCATCATAGAGACAATCTGTATCACACTAACCAATCATACATACATTGGCAGGCAGCAATGAGTCAACACCAAGCTGCAGTCAGCAAGCTCACATACACCCACACAGCAACAGCAACACCATCAGACCATTTCGTCCCTTCTACATCGTCACTCACCTTCAAGTGAAGTAGCGGGTGATGAGCTGTCGACGCGTCGACCCCTTCCTCCTCTCCACTGCCCTCGTCACTGGATCCGGCTTGATTTACAGGCGGCGGCCTTGGCTGCTCATCATCGTCATACAGGATCAGGGGTATTGCCTTGCGAATGGCCAGGTTGTGGAGCATGCAGCATGCCACCACTATCTGACACACCTTCCCTGGCGAGTACATAAGGGCACCCCCAGTATGGTCCAGGCACCGAAATCTTGATTTTAGGAGACCAAATGTCCGTTCTATCACACGCCGTGTCCTCCCATGGGCATCATTGTATCGCACATCAGCTGGCGTGACGGGGTTCCGCAATGGGCTCAGCAACCACGGGCGGTTTGGATATGCTGAGTCACCTGGGTGTGAGAGACACAGATTAACCTTGCAGTCCCAAAATGCAACACAACAGCATGTCACACACACACACCACTCTAATCCACTATGCATACTCACCCACAAGCCATGCACGCTCAGGAAGCAGATTGGCCATCAACTGAGGAACGATGCTGCTGCGCAAGATGTGGGCATCATGGGCTGAACCGGGAAACTTGGCACACACGTGTGAGATGATCATGTCCGCCAGGCACACCACTTGAACATTTACCGAGTGTGAATGCTTCCTATTGCGGTAAACCTGTTCACGTGCCTGTGGTGACACAAGCCCAACATGTGTGCAATCAATTGCACCAATGACATGGGGGATATGTCCAAGGGCTTAGAAATCGCCCTTCACAGCCACCAACTCAGGCCCCCTGGGAAAATGGATATATCTGTCTTTGTACAGCATCATGGCCGACAGGACATCCCTCAGCACCATGCTGAACATCGGCTGTGACATCCCGCCTGCACTTGCGACCGTGTGCTGGAATGAGCCTGTTGCAAAGAAATGCAGGCATGCCATCACCTTATATGTTGCTGTGAAAGCTGTTGGATGTGTCCGACGTGGCTGCAGGTGGGGCTCCAACATGGCACATAGGTTCTGCAGGGTTTGTCGGTCGAGCCTGAAATTGCGGATTATATCCTCATTCTCCATGTCTGCCAGGACTGTGAACGGACAATGGATATTGTGCCTCCTCCTCCTAGGACAGATCACAGTGCACAGATGTCAATGCAGAAGACCATGAAATGTGCATCACATCAATTTTTTCTACAGACACATTCCCAAGTCTTACAACATGCACCATTAACTGACAGGGCACTTCACAAGTAGGTACACATCAGGCACACTACTCGTACACCTGTCCCCTTACCAGCAGCAATCATCTGTGCACCCCTCCGGCTCATTCGCATGCACAGTGTGATGTACTAACAGAAATGTGTGCATACCTGTGAGTATGACCCCCAGCATATGTCACTAATTGCAATACTACCCGAACACACCATGTTGCTGGCCCTGATACACCTACCAAAACAGGTTGCACATGGCACACTTCAACTACACACTGACCACCAGCTGAGCGTGGGGGACACGTGTGTGCATGTGCATTGGACAATGTGCCAGTTGCTGATGCCCCTGGTTCAGTAAATGAGACGACAGTGTGCGTTACATTGCACACACAGACATTGACCATTATCTACATATGCTATGCAACACATTAACTGGACAGTCTACATTTCATTACACAGCACATGTGACATGTGCGAGTGTATGTGACCATGCAATGTACTGGCGACCCATATATGGTATGTGTTGGTGACATGGAGTGACATGTCCCTTTTGTGCATTTGCCCTCATGAGGACCCTTCAATTGTTGAGACACTGGGCACTGTACATGTTGGCCTATGCAGAGAGCTGGAGGACACGTTAGGTGCAGCACAGCTACTCCACAACTCCATTAACGCTCACTCCAGGCACTGTCTGGCAGATATATGGCGGTGGCTACCGCCTGGCCCCTGTGGTGTGGCATCGCCCATAACCCAGGCACGATCGCGGGTGACACCGCCAGATTTGTATGTGACAATGGCGGCCACCATGCACCGCAACCCAAATCACGGTCCCTCCAGGCACTGTCTGGCAGATATATGGTGGTGCCTACCGCCTGGCCCCTGTGGTGTGGCACCGCCCATAACCCAGGCACGATCGCGGGTGACACCGCCAGATTTGTATGTGACAATGGCGGTCACCATGCACTGCAACCCAAATCACGGTCCCTCCAGGCACTGTCTGGCAGATATATGGCGGTGCCTACCGCCTGGCCCCTGTGGTGTGGCACCGCCCATAACCCAGGCACGATCGCGGGTGACACCGCCAGATTTGTATGTGAGAATGGCGGTCACCATGCACCGCAACCCAAATCACGGTCCCTCCAGGCACTGTCTGGCAGATATATGGCGGTGCCTACCGCCTGGCCTCTGTGGTGTGGCACCACCCATAACCCAGGCACGATCGCGGGTGACACCGCCAGATTTGTATGTGACAATGGCGGCCACCATGCACCGCAACCCAAATCACGGTCCCTCCAGGCACTGTCTGGCAGATATATGGCGGTGCCTACCGCCTGGCCCCTGTGGTGTGGCACCGCCCATAACCCAGGCACGATCGCGGGTGACACAGCCAGATTTGTATGTGACAATGGCGGTCACCATGCACCGCAACCCAAATCACGGTCCCTCCAGGCACTGTCTGGCAGATATATGGCGGTGCCTACCGCCTGGCCCCTGTGGTGTGTCACCGGCATGGACCATGCCCTTGCAGCCAATGGGAAGCAGCCTCGCGTTAGCCTGATGTGAGTTTGAAAATCGCGGTAGGCGTGCACCACCCCCGCGGAGGCGGTCACTGGAGGCATTCAAAAGATGCACCACCGTGGTAGCGCGCAGATGCACCCTACGGTGTGTCACCGGCATGGACCATGCCCCTGCAGCCAATGGGAAGCAGCCTCGCGGTAGCCTGATGCGAGTTTGAAAATCGCGGTAGGCGTGCACCACCCCCTCGGAGGCGGTCACTGGAGGTATTCAAAAGATGCACCACCGCGGTAGCGCGCACATGCATCCTACGGTGTGTCACCGGCATGGACCATGCCCCTGCAGCCAATGGGAAGCAGCCTTGCGGTAGCCTGATGCGAGTTTGAAAATCGCGGTAGGCGTGCACCGCCACCGCGGAGGCGGACATTGGATGTATTTGAATGAGGCAGACCTGGTACACCAATTGCAGCACACTGGGACCACTGACACAGCCCCAGGGGCCTATATATGTGTGGGAGGGCGCACCACATTCCCACAGCTACCAGGGACTGCTGACTGACAACCCTCCACCTGCTGCTGCTGCCTCAAGGGATTGCTGGCTGCCACCCTCCACCTGCTGCCTCAAGGGACTGCTGGCTGCCACCCTGCACCTGCTGCTGCTGCCTCAAGGGACTGCTGGCTGCCACCCTCCACCTGCTGCCTCAAGGGACTGCTGGCTGCCACCCTGCACCTGCTGCTGCTGCCTCAAGGGACTGCTGACTGCCACCCTCAACGTGCTGCTGCTGCCACATGTCCATTGTGATGTCGAGGACTCAGAAGATCCGTGCCAGTCCCTTCACCAGTGAGGAGCTTGGGGTCCTGGTAGACGGGGTGCTTGCACAGTACCCAAGGCTTTATGGCGGCCCTAATGTCGTGGTAAGTCTCCCAGACTGTGAGTGAGAGTGCAGGGTGTGCACACGTGGGGTGGAGGTGCTTCGGTATGTGTCAGTGGTTGTGGGGCTCTGACATGCACTGCCTATCATGTTTACTACAGCGGGAAGGGCTTGGTGGGCTCTTTCACACGTTACCCTGCATGCCTATCCTGAGTAGAGGGACATGTCCTGTAGTGTCAGCCATACAGTGCAGCTGCATTTTGGTGATGCAGGAGTCTGGCCAGTTAGCGTTTGTGTGAATGGCTGTGTTGCTCCCAATTAACCCACTCAGTGTCAGTCCACCTGCCCTGCACAGTCCCCACCGAATGCCACATGTCCACATCACTGCATGTACAGTGTGTACCATGTGTGTTTGGCTCACGCCTCTTCATCTAAGTCCCATCTCTGCCATGTAGATTGCACAAGAGCAGGCGTGGGAGAAGGGTGTGTGTATGACAGTTGTTGTCACTCTATGTGAGTTCCAGGACACAGTGAGGCTTTCACATGGCTAGGACACTTAGGTCTGCGCAGTGTTGGACACAGTGAGTCCAACAACATGACACATGTTTTGCTATCTTCTCTATGTGTAGTTGTAGGTAACTGCAGACAGTAGCTGCAGGCAGACTACACGTTGCTTGCTGTGTTGGTATCCTGCATGTGAATGGGATGTGGAGGTACCTTGTCCACCATTGAACATTCATGCCTGTACGTCTGATTGACCAATGACATTGCACCATGTTCAGAGCAATTGTTGGCTATGTGACAGTTGTAGCTGGAGTTTTGGATGAGTCACTGTCGTGCTACTGCATTTTCGTTGTGTTGTCATTATGCACTGTGTCACTGGAACCTCACCCCTCTTGTCTCCCATGCCTGCAGCTGAAGGTCCACCAGCGTAAAGCCGTGTGGAGGGCCATTGCCTCCAGAGTCCGGGATCTGGGTGTGTCAAACCGAAGGCGCACCCACTGTCATAAAAGGTGGGACAACATCTGCCGGCTGAGCAAGAACGTGGCCGAGATGACGCTGGGGCTGCTCCATCGGACTGGCAGGTTGGCTAGGCGCAGCATGACACCACTAATGGCCCGCATCCTGGCTGTCACACAACCTGAGCTGGACAGACGACTGAAGGAGCATCAGCAGCGAGCCAGGGGTGAGTATATGTTGCAGGCTGCCTTTGGCTGGGAGTGGGTGCATGTGTCTACAGAGTGTGCAAATTGTCAGCTGTGTGACGTTGGGTGTGTGGTGCAATGTTTTGTGAGTGGCCTCTGTGCTGGGTGTATGTGCCATGCTTTTGCCCAAACGGCGCTTCATGAAGTGAGTTTTAGCACTGTGCATCTCTCTTACATTTGGAGTTGTGGCCTTCAGGTACCTTCTGCTGTGTGGTAGTGTGTGAATTCTGATGGATGGGAATGCCAGTGTGCCAACTGTGAATGCGTTTCAATGAATGCGTGCAATTCCAGACCTCAGATGTCTGCCAGTCAGACATCTGAGGCCAATGTGCAACAGTAGATGTGCCCATGGACTCGATATGGTGGATGGCATGTGTGCAGGGTCATTGTGGGCTGGTATGTTGTAGTCTGTGTGGTCCCCTACTGCTCCACACATGTAGGTGATGTGCACCATGTCGTGGTGTTCATCCTTGCCAACATCGGGACAGTGTGTGTGCACAGGCCATTTTGGGGCTGTGTCTGATGTGAGCCAACTGCAGGATGGTGTGCTGTGTGAATCACCTGGGGCACTTATGGCAGGATGTGTGGCGGACATGCACCGTTGTGTAGAAATTTTGGGTGGCAAGATATATGTGTGCACAGGGTGGCATGCAATGTGCTGCACACCTCTTTCTAGGATGCAGATGTATTGGCACGTGTTAGTTCTGTTGATGCCACTCATCTCACAGTACTTCTCTCTCCTATGCAGCAGCTCCCGTATGTGCAGAGGGAGAGGGGACGGACACCAGTGGTGAGGCTTCCACTGTAACAGCCGCACCGGAGCTGACTGACACAGATGTGACCAGCGCCGAGGAGGGGGACAGGAGTCTGCTAGAGGATTCACAGCTGGAGACACAAAGCTCTACCTCATCTAACACCAGCGGTAACACATCCATGTTGGGGGGTACAGGGAACGGGGACTCTGCCTCCTCTTCTGCCACACAGAGTCCAGTGCCCAGCCTCCCTTCAACCTCCACTGGTGCTGCCCGTGTCCGCACGAGTAGGAAGGGAAGAGTCACCTTCACCCCAGGCACAGCTGCCCCAGCCCATGTCAGCCCTGCTGCCCTCAGTGCTATTGCGCCAGCTGTGTGTGGGGCAGACAGCACTTCTCAATGCCTTCCAAGAGCACGACAAAAAGTTGGGGCAGGTTATAGCTTTCATGGAGGGTTTACATTCCGACGTAGGTGGGCTACACCGGACTGTGCAGTCCTTGTCATCAACTGTGACAGCAGCCCTGCAACAGGCACATAGTCAGGGAGCGGCTCCCAGCACTCGGTCCGGCCCCGTGTCACTGTGCACCTCTGACGACAGTGACAAAGCCCAACGGACCCCAAAGTCCCGATACAGAACCCGCAGCACACAGGAGCAGCAGCAAACCAAGCGTACTAGGGCGCAGACACCATCCCCACATAAGAGTAAGGCCACCCCAGAGCGCAAGCCCTTCAGGCGACAGCAAGGGCCACAAAGCAAAGAAAAAAGTATCAGGGTCACAGGCCTCACCTTCCTCCCCTGCCAAAGACTCCCCTGTCCCAAAGACGTCTCGCAGAGGTAAAAAGACAGTTTCCACACCCACTGAAAAGGTGTTGCCTGCAAACATTACACAGGATGAGGGCCCCATGGATAATCCATTCTTGACCTCCACTCCCATCCCAAGCCCTGTGAAGCCAGCACGGGAGGACACTGTAGGGGGCAAAGCTGGTGGACAGAGGGAGGCAGGGCGGCGGCAAACAGCAGGCAAGCGCACAGCGGGTTCCAGCATGTCCCCAGAGGGGGGGTCACCATCCACACCAGAATCAGCTTTGGTGTTGGGGTCACCTGTTGTGTCTGCCCCAGTTCCCCTCAATCCCCAGACAGGGAAGCCTTTCAGGATCCCCAAGAAGTGGAAAGGCACCCCTCCACAATCTCCGGGCCACCACCCCACCTGGTCCAAGCAGCCCCCCAGCTACCACATGCACAGTTGGCTCTTCCACAGTTGTTACTCCCACTGCCCAGGGCAGTCCTCCAACTGACCCCAACACACAGTCAGCTCCAAGTCCGACAGACAGCCCCATCTGAGTGGTGGTCACCCTCACACACCTGTCTGTCCACAGGGGTGCGTGTGATGCCCATTGTCAGGCCCATTACTCTGTTGCTGGGCATGGCATGGTAGAGTTGCATACATTCCCTGTGTAGCTTCTGATGTAACTACTCTGCACATTGTACTTGCCTTGTGTTTCACTGCTGTTTGCCCCTTGCCTGTGCAGCTTCTCATGGACTCACTCTGTACTTTGTCCTGCCCACTGGCCTTGTCGTTCACTGCTGTGTGCCCCCTGCCTGTGCAGCTTCTCGTGGACTCACTCTGCACTTTGTCCTGCCCACTGGCCTTGCTGTTCACTGCTGTGTGCCCCTTGCCTGTGCAGGATCTCATGTACCTCACCTGCACTGTGTCCTGGCCACTGGCCTTGCTGTTCACTGCTGTTTGCCCCTTGCCTGTGCAGGATCTCATGTACCTCACCTGCACTGTGTCCTGGCCACTGGCCTTGTTGTTCACTGCTGTTTGCCCCTTGCCTGTGCAGCTTCTCATGTACCTCACCTGCACTGTGTCCTGGCCACTGGCCTTGCTGTTCACTGCTGTTTGCCCATTGCCTGTGCAGGATCTCATGTACCTCACCTGCACTGTGTCCTGGCCACTGGCCTTGTTGTTCACTGCTGTTTGCCCCTTGCCTGTGCAGCTTCTGATGTGACTACTCTGCACATTGTACTTGCCTTGTGGTTCACTGCTGTTTGCCCCTTGCCTGTGCAGCTTCTGATGTAACTACTCTGCACATTGTACTTGCCTTGTGGTTCACTGCTGTTTGCCCCCTGCCTGTTCAACTTCTCATGGACTCACTCTGCACTTTGTCCTGCCCACTGGCCTTGTGGTTCACTGCTGTGTGCCCCCTGCCTGTGCAGCTTCTCATGGACTCACTCTGCACTTTGTCCTGCCCACTGGCCTTGCTGTTCACTGCTGTTTGCCCCTTGCCTGTGCAGGATCTAATGGACTTCATCTGCACATTGTACTGGCCAATGGCCTTGTTGTTCACTGCTGTTTGCCCCTTGCCTGTGCAGCTTCTGTTGTAACTACTCTGCACATTGTACTTGCCTTGTGGTTCACTGCTGTTTGCCCCCTGCCTGTGCAACTTCTCATGGACTCACTCTGTACTTTGTCCTGCCCACTGGCCTTGTGGTTCACTGCTGTGTGCCCCCTGCCTGTGCAGCTTCTCATGGACTCACTCTGCACTTTGTCCTGCCCACTGGCCTTGCTGTTCACTGCTGTTTGCCCCTTGCCTGTGCAGGATCTAATGGACTTCATCTGCACATTGTACTGGCCAATGGCCTTGTTGTTCACTGCTGTTTGCCCCTTGCCTGTGCTGCTTCTGATGTAACTACTCTGCACATTGTACTTGCCTTGTGTTTCACTGCTGTTTGCCCCCTGCCTGTGCAGCTTCTCATGGACTCACTCTGCACTTTGTCCTGCCCACTGGCCTTGCTGTTCACTGCTGTTTGCCCCTTGCCTGTGCAGGATCTAATGGACTTCATCTGCACATTGTACTGGCCAATGGCCTTGTTGTTCACTGCTGTTTGCCCCTTGCCTGTGCAGCTTCTGATGTAACTACTCTGCACATTGTACTTGCCTTGTGGTTCACTGCTGTTTGCCCCCTGCCTGTGCAACTTCTCATGGACTCACTCTGTACTTTGTCCTGCCCACTGGCCTTGTGGTTCACTGCTGTGTGCCCCCTGCCTGTGCAGCTTCTCATGGACTCACTCTGCACTTTGTCCTGCCCACTGGCCTTGCTGTTCACTGCTGTTTGCCCCTTGCCTGTGCAGGATCTAATGGACTTCATCTGCACATTGTACTGGCCAATGGCCTTGTTGTTCACTGCTGTTTGCCCCTTGCCTGTGCAGCTTCTGATGTAACTACTCTGCACATTGTACTTGCCTTGTGGTTCACTGCTGTTTGCCCCTTGCCTGTGCAGCTTCTGATGTAACTACTCTGCACATTGTACTTGCCTTGTGGTTCACTGCTGTTTGCCCCCTGCCTGTTCAACTTCTCATGGACTCACTCTGCACTTTGTCCTGCCCACTGGCCTTGTGGTTCACTGCTGTGTGCCCCCTGCCTGTGCAGCTTCTCATGGACTCACTCTGCACTTTGTCCTGCCCACTGGCCTTGCTGTTCACTGCTGTTTGCCCCTTGCCTGTGCAGGATCTAATAGACTTCATCTGCACATTGTACTGGCCAATGGCCTTGTTGTTCACTGCTGTTTGCCCCTTGCCTGTGCAGCTTCTGATGTAACTACTCTGCACATTGTACTTGCCTTGTGGTTCACTGCTGTTTGCCCCCTGCCTGTGCAACTTCTCATGGACTCACTCTGTACTTTGTCCTGCCCACTGGCCTTGTGGTTCACTGCTGTGTGCCCCCTGCCTGTGCAGCTTCTCATGGACTCACTCTGCACTTTGTCCTGCCCACTGGCCTTGCTGTTCACTGCTGTTTGCCCCTTGCCTGTGCAGGATCTAATGGACTTCATCTGCACATTGTACTGGCCAATGGCCTTGTTGTTCACTGCTGTTTGCCCCTTGCCTGTGCTGCTTCTGATGTAACTACTCTGCACATTGTACTTGCCTTGTGTTTCACTGCTGTTTGCCCCCTGCCTGTGCAGCTTCTCATGGACTCACTCTGCACTTTGTCCTGCCCACTGGCCTTGCTGTTCACTGCTGTTTGCCCCTTGCCTGTGCAGGATCTAATGGACTTCATCTGCACATTGTACTGGCCAATGGCCTTGTTGTTCACTGCTGTTTGCCCCTTGCCTGTGCAGCTTCTGATGTAACTACTCTGCACATTGTACTTGCCTTGTGGTTCACTGCTGTTTGCCCCCTGCCTGTGCAACTTCTCATGGACTCACTCTGTACTTTGTCCTGCCCACTGGCCTTGTGGTTCACTGCTGTGTGCCCCCTGCCTGTGCAGCTTCTCATGGACTCACTCTGCACTTTGTCCTGCCCACTGGCCTTGCTGTTCACTGCTGTTTGCCCCTTGCCTGTGCAGGATCTAATGGACTTCATCTGCACATTGTACTGGCCAATGGCCTTGTTGTTCACTGCTGTTTGCCCCTTGCCTGTGCAGCTTCTGATGTAACTACTCTGCACATTGTACTTGCCTTGTGTTTCACTGCTGTTTGCCCCTTGCCTGTGCAGCTTCTCATGGACTCACTCTGTACTTTGTCCTGCCCACTGGCCTTGTCGTTCACTGCTGTGTGCCCCCTGCCTGTGCAGCTTCTCATGGACTCACTCTGCACTTTGTCCTGCCCACTGGCCTTGCTGTTCACTGCTGTGTGCCCCTTGCCTGTGCAGGATCTCATGTACCTCACCTGCACTGTGTCCTGGCCACTGGCCTTGCTGTTCACTGCTGTTTGCCCCTTGCCTGTGCAGGATCTCATGTACCTCACCTGCACTGTGTCCTGGCCAATGGCCTTGTTGTTCACTGCTGTTTGCCCCCTGCCTGTGCAGCTTCTCATGGACTCACTCTGCACATTGGACTGGCCACTGGCCTTGCTGTTCACTGCTGTTTGCCCCTTGCCTGTGCAGGATCTAATGGACTTCATCTGCACATTGTACTGGCCAATGGCTTTGTTGTTCACTGCTGTTTGCCCCTTGCCTGTGCAGCTTCTCATGTACCTCACCTGCACTGTGTCCTGGCCACTGGCCTTGTTGTTCACTGCTGTTTGCCCCTTGCCTGTGCAGCTTCTCATGTACCTCACCTGCACTGTGTCCTGGCCACTGGCCTTGTTGTTCACTGCTGTTTGCCCCCTGCCTGTGCAGCTTTTCATGTAAATACTGTGCATATTGAAATGCCCACTGGCTTTGCTGTTGCCCAAATTTGTTGTCTCTATATGCAAATTGTGAATAAACACAGTTGGTCCTGCAGTGAGTTGTGTCAGTGTCCTTCCTGAATAAAGTTGTTTCTATGTGTGCATGGTTTACTGTGTCACAGGCTCAGTATGCCACTTCGACATTGCCAATGGGTTGTGTCACATTTCATTTTTTTGCAGGGGTGGGAGGCACTTCATTTCTACATGACTGTGATACTTATGGGTGCAGTGCAGGTGGTTGGCAATGAAATCTTGTAGTCATCTTCCTTCTTGGCTCATGTTATCTATGGTGGACACATGTCAGGTTTGTGGGCAATGGCAGCACAGGGTGGGAGTTTGGGCACAGGCTTGCAGGCAGGTCAGGGTCATGGGGTCTGTGTGAGCTTCCTTTCTGTGTGCCAATCAGTGTCGGTGTATGGACATCTTGTGGTGATGAGTTATCCAGGTCCCATGGCTTACTTCCAATGTGTGCACTTGGGTGGTGGAGAAGTGTATGGTGTGAAGGGGGTGACTTTGTTGTGACTGTGGATGTGTGTGCACCTGCATTGTCAACTACTGCCATGTGTGACCCTGGAGTGGTGTGCCTGTATGTGTACTTGTTTAGCCCTGTGGTTGTGTTTTGTGCACATGGCAGTATTGTGTGTTGCTGTTGTGGGAGGAGGTATGTGTGAAATATCCTACTTGTGCTTGGCTGTCATGTAGTGTGTCACTGGGCCCTGTGTGTTGTGCAGCAGACATTGTCTTGTCCAGTATTTGGATGCCTATGTGTGGCTGGTCAGTGTTTGAGTTCAGGGCCTTCCTTACATCCCTGTGCCTATACATGGGTGTCCTTGCTGTCTCCAGGAGTTGTTGCATTGGGGTGACCGTGGTTTGTGTTGACTGACTGTGTCAGCCATGTGTGCTGTGATGGGCTGTGTGTGTTCTCACATGTGTCTTGTCTTGCATGTGCATCACACATGCTTGATGGTTGTGTCACTGCCCTTCCATTTGTGGGCACCTCACTTTGGCTTTCCTATATGTTGTCCTCCATTACTGCTGGCATGTGGTGTGTGTATGTAGCTGTGAGTCAGGGTGGTGTGTGTGTGTGTGTGTGACTTGTCAGGTAGTGTGTGCAGTGAAGTGTTTGGTCCTCATCTGTGTGTGTGTACATTTTGTGCCTGCCCTCAGTGTTCTTGGCTTGTGTGTGATGTTGTTGTGGTGTGTGTGTTGGCTGGGGCCTGGGCTTCTGTGCTATGTGTTCCTTTGCAAAGGGTCCTGCTGTGGCTGTATATGCAGTTGTTGGGACGTGGGGCATGGTGTGGCTGTAGTTGTGTGGTTGTTGTGCAGGAGTGGCACTTGTGAGGCACATGTTGTGTCCCTTCAGGGAGGTAGCTGGTGTGTTGTGGATGGAGTTGTGGCTCTGTGCAATTTGTACGGTGCCCTTGGCATGCGCTGGCCCTGTGCTCTGCGTTGTGTGCATGGTTTCATGCACACTGACACCGGCGGTGACGTGACCGGGACATTTGTTCATGAATGCGGTACATGGGTGGGCAGTATGTGGCGAGATGTTTTTGTGACAGGTGGGACATGTGTGTGTGCAGTGATGGCTGTGTGCCTGTCCCCACAGGGATGTGTGGTGTTCCCATGCGATGTTTTTCCACCCTGGAGCTGTGTATTGTGTTACTTGAACTGTTGTGTCTGTATGTACCTGCGGAGGCGTCCGCGACGGTGGATAACTTGCAGGTGGTGGATCATGTACAGCACCGGGAAGGCGTGTAGGGCAGGATCCATCGCGGTGTGTCCCGGGTGTTTCTTTTCTGTCTCCGCTGTGGTGTCTCCGCCGTCTTTCGCTGTGCGGTTTCTCCGTCGCGGTGCGCTGCCCTGTTTCCGGCATCGTGATATCTTCGGCGTACGGGACGTCATTCCACACGGCGGTGTGTGGTGATTGGCTCACTCCGCCGCGGTGGCGGGTGCACTTTGATGGCGGTCGGCGTCGCACCGCAGCGGGTGGGAAATGTGCAATGTGTGGCCATCCTAATATGGCGGGCGTGAAGACCGCTGGCGGCGTGCGTTAAATGGGTGTTAAGGCCACCGCCAGCACCGCGGTCGTGTCTCCGCCCGCCATCGTAATAGGCCCCTATGTTTTTATTAATTATATTTATTATTTAATTTATTTAATATTATTTTTAAGATTTTAAAAAATAATATTTTGAACAACGATATTTTAAACAACGATATTTTGGTTTCGATATTTTTGTACTTACCTTTGTAGAGATAGGATGTCGATATTTTGTCCATCGATATTATTGACACGATATTCTGGTAGGTCGATATTGTTGTCGTCGATATTATGTCAGTGATCCGCTAATGGGGCACCAATTGCCCAAACTGACCAGAAATTAGCCTGTTACTGCCTTGTTACAGTTAGGTTAGGCAGCTGCCAGTCATCTACGTCAATCATCTTGAGGTTAATACAGTCAACAAAGACTTTAAAAACGTACATTTGTCTTACTGTGCTCAGTCAAGACGTCCTGTGCCAAGGAGCCTCATGACAGGATGTAGCTCGAGGTCAAAAGGGTAGAAAAGTGTCCTGTGGCTATGTGGCATTAAAGTATAACAATGAAGGTGCAGATTAATGAAGTCCATCAAAAAGGATCAGGCCTCAAAGATCCTAAAGTGAAGGTAGTGACTTTTCTCAATCAGTCATTGACTGTCCATATGGATCTTCGCTGACCTGGGGCCCTATTATGTATAGGGCGCACTTTCCCTGTTCGGGCCACGGTACACCTTCGTACAGGTGCTCCGTGTGCAAACAGGGAACATTTGACCTATTAGATTGAATGTATTGCCCTCAGGGCAGTTGTGAACTTGTGCTGCCCTGGGGGCAGCACATTTAAGTGAAACATGGAGCAACTGTTCCTAAGCTGCTCTGTGTTTTACTGTGCAGGCAGCACCCGCCTGCACTTTTAAGAGGGGAGAGAGATCTCCTTGCAGGTGGGTGCAGTGAGTGACTGCACCTGCCTGCAAGAGGATGTTTAGGGGTCCATAGGACCGCTTTGCCCCCTCCAGAGGGTTGCCACCAGGGGGCGAACTGACAGTGTGCCACCTTTTTGTGGTGCACTGTATGCGCCTCCTGACAGCTTCTTTACCTCTGCACCTGCGTTCATAATGCGGCACGGTGCAAAGGTAAAGAGATTCCCTCATTTGTATTGGCCACGCCCCCAAGCAAATGAGGGAACGCCCTCTTGAGATAGTGCTGGCGCAACATGTGCACCAGCGCTATCTGTATTACAGAAGAGGCTGCACAATCTTCTGCGGCCCCTTCTGTAGCACCACAGTGCCCAATGGGGCACACAAAGCGGGCAAAAACGACTGTTGCGCCCCGAGGCACTTCAGTAATACGGGCTCTGGCCTGCTCCACAGATTAGTTGCTAAGCAGGCAAGCCAATCTTTGGTTGCTAGCCTAGTATCTTTCCAGGTAAGGCCTTTAGATTAGCTTTTCTCATTCATGCGATAGGGCAAAGCTTTCTGCAGGACAATCATTCAGGCTTAGTCCTATCCTAGTAAAAATAATTGACCAAGTCTTCTTTCCACAAAATCACATTATTCACATTTGGTCTGTGGAGTCTCTTCCCGAGTTCAAACCTCCTTTCAAGTATTGGCTGTTGGTGGTCCAATATTTGTGCAAAAGGGGATGGGGGTGCTGGGAGGAGCTAAACTTGATTTAGACTTCAGGGGATTAACCTCACAGGCAAAGGAGTAGATTTGCCTTGTTTGTCCAGGTCTTTCTACACATTCTGACGGGACAGGGTTTGTATCTGTCCAAAGACGTCCAGTTATTACTGAAGTGCCACAGGGGTCCAACGGCCATTTTTGCCCGCTTTGTGCGCCCAAGGGGCACTTTGGTATTACAGAAGGGGCCACAGAAGATTGTGCGGCCCCTTCTGTAATACAGATATTGCTGGTGCACATGTTGCGACCGCGCTATCTCAAGCGTGCGTTCATTCATTTGCATGGGGGCATGGTCCAATACAAATGAGAGAATATCTTTACCTCTGCCCCGTGCCGTATTATGTATGCGGCCGTAAAGGGTAAAGAAGCTGCCAGTGTGACCCCTGATGGCAGCCCTCTGGAGGGGATGATATGGGGGTCCTATGGACCCCCAAACATCCCCTTGCAGGCGATGCAGTCACTCACTGCACCCACCTGCATGGGGATCTCTCTCCTCTCTTAAAAGTGCAGGCCGGTGCTGCCAGCACAGTAAAGCACAGAGCGGCTGTGTGAAGCAGCCGCTCCGTATTTCACTTGAATGCGCTGACCCCAGAGCAGCACGAGTTCACAGCTGCCCTGAGGGCAACACATTCAATCTAATAAGGCGCACCTTCCCTGTTTGCGCATGGCGCACCTGTTTGAAGGAGCACTGTGGCACGAACAAGGAAGGTGTGCCCTATACGTAATAGTACCCCAGATGTCTAGTAGGTGACAAGAGCTAAAAATATCACATACATAACAGATAATACAGGGTCTGTCAGCTAAGCCTCCACAGGGTCATCAGGCCTGCAGAGGTTCTTGTTTGTACTGACAAACTCTTATGATAGGAATCATGCATACCACACCAATTACATGTTATGTATGAACACAGCGTAAATCCTGAGCCTAGAGGGAACACAACCAGAAACATAATATGCTCACAGGATTCCCACAAGGAGTCTGGACAAAAAGGCTTTGCCAGCTTGTTCACACAACACAAACATACAGATACAGGCAGGTGAAGTGAATGGTCCCACCTATGATGGACTCAACATATTTTATCAGAGAGAGACAACAGGCTGATCTCCAAGAGGTGTTAATGGCTATCTCAGGCAGCCATTCCTCTGGTTACCCTAAGGGCACCTGTCCAGCTAGAAATATGAATCAGCTTGCCCTAGTTCTCATAAATGAGCTTCTTCTGCCTGGAAGTCTGCAACTGTTAACTCCTGCTCAAAAATCCTTCCTTAAAAATGGACAATTTGAGAAACTTTAGCCCTGGGTTGACAGAAAAGCTTGCTTTGGCTAGTTACAAAATTTTGCTGAGAAAACGTACCTTTTTGACCCATTTAAACTGGGTTTCTGTGTAAGGCACTGCACCAAGGAAGTGTTGTTGTCGGTACTTGACGATCATCGCAGGCTACTAGATGGTGGTGTCAGAGCTCTAATTCTTTTAAATATGTCTGCTGCCTTCGATACCATTGACCATAACATCCTTATCAAGGCATTGATTGAAGCAGGCTTCACAGGCACCGTCTGCAACTTACAAAAAATCCCTTCTAGCTGGATGGGAACAAGCAGTTGCTTTTCCACCTTTCCCTCAGATGTTAGAGAGCCAAGCTGTGGTGTCCCATAAGCGGCAATTATTTTTATTTAGTCTCTACATGCTCCATTACTCCATCAGGAGGTGACTATGTTTACATGTACTCCCAGCTCATATTTGACCTATTACATCACTTCAGTACATAGAACACCTGTCAAGCAGTGGCGGCCGCCACTAACAAAGGGTGGTGGGCGGATGGGAGGAGCACGGGGGGAGAGCGAGCGCGGGGTGGGGAGGAACAGGTTAATATTGTTTTTAACTTACCTGACGCCACTGGCTGCCTCCCGCATTGTGTCGCTCTTGCTGGCCTCTTCCTGAGTCCCAGCAGCCCTATAGGCAGACTCTCAGCCAATATCTGTGCTGCACAGCAGCGCAGGGATTGGTCTGAGTGGGCTGAAAAGACACCCTGCTCAGATCAGGGAGTCTGTGGGGGTTTCTCCAGCCCAGCTGAAGAAACCTAAGTGCGCATGTGTGTTTTGGTCAGCCTGAGACGGCCGGCCAAACACACATAAGCACTTAGGGAGTGGACATGCACTCCTCCTCCACCCTCCCCTGCCCCGACCCTCCAGGTACAAGGTGGCAAACGAAAAGTAAAACGATGCTAGAGCATCCTTTTATTTGTCGTTTGCTGGCTCTACGCCAAGCAGTGGGGTGACGCTCCTCCGCCATTGCGGAGGAGCCGCCACTGCAGTCAAGTCCCAAAGGCTCTGACCAAATGCTTGGTCATTACTGGATGGTAGATCTTTTGCAATTTTTCAAGCTTAATTCTACCAAACTGAACTCCTGCTTACCATCTCGGGATGGTTCTGATTGAAGCAATATTGCCTGGCCTCTAGTCCTGGGTCTACCTCATTATGCATCCCAGGCACATCAGAACCCTGGCATTCATAGTGACTGAAATCAGTCTTTGGACAAGTGGCCAGAGACGTTAACACCAGCTTTGCAGAGCCGAAAAGTCTTAAAAGAATACTCACCTTCATTCAAGCACATCAATATATATTCCTATGATACCTGCTTTAGTTCAGTCCAAGTTAGATTGTAAATTCAATCTTCATGCCTATCCACTGGCGATTTCGTCTTCTTCAATTCAAAATTATACTGCTCAGCATGATCTCAAGATGTCCGCACATTTCTTCAGTGCTTAGATTTTATTTGCTCTCTTCCCATCTATAGCAGGGTCTGTTTCAAAGCTATGACATTGTGCATAGGCTAAAAGACTCTTACATTCAAGTCTTTTGGATTTACCCTGGACAACAGTTTCACCATCAAGACACACATTGCCAAAAAACAAAGATGGCCCAGTACCAGCTCTCTTTATAAAAAAAAGAAAAAAACAAGGCAGCAGGCCTTTACTATTTATGAACCCAGCATCTGGAACACACAGGTTACAGTGCAATAACCATACACATCTGCTGCAAGAACACAATCCATGTAAAATGCTCCGCTGCCTTGTGGCTATGTTTGCACTATAGAAATACCACTTAGATACATGGAAAAGACTCTTGAACTTCTGGTTTGTAAATTTAAGTGGTACACTCTGGATTGATCATTGGGTTCTTCCTACCTATCTGGTCCTTAAAGTGTCATCTGTGAGCTATGGTGACAGATCCTTTCTATTGCCACTTCCAAAGTATGGAATACTTTTATGTTGAGTTCAATCCAATGGCTTTTTAATCAATAACCTTTAACCAGTGATGTCGTGAACCCCCATATTCCACAGCTAAAGTAGGGGGTGGGGTCGCCACTGGAGGAGTGGGGAGTCAAGCATAGCGAATGAGACTGGGAAGGAGGACTTACAAAAATGGTAGAAAGAAGGCAGGGAGAGACAGAGATACAAAGAGCAAAGAGAGAGAGGGAGAGAGAGAAAAGAAAGCAAAAATAAGTAAGTAGTAGAGGGAAGAATGTGTAGGTGGGGAAAAGGATAGAAGGAAGGTAGTAAGGAAAGGTGAAAGCAGGGACCAGTGAAAGTAAGGAAGAGAAGACGAAAGAAGGAAAGGATAAAATGAAGGATGTATTAGTGAAAAGAAGAACGGTTTAAAGGAACGGTAAAAAGAAGTAAAGGTGAAAGGCGAAAGGGTGGTGAAAAGAAGGAAGGGCAAAAGGGCAGTTGGATGGAAGGATGAAAGAAACGATGCAAGGATGACAGGATTGATTGATAAAATGGAGGGAAAAAGGAATAGTTGAATCAATGGAATGATACAATTGTGAAATGCTGGATGGATGCATGAAAGAATAGATAGATGGGAGGGTGAGATGATTGATGGGTCAGCATATGGATGGATGAGTGAGAAGACGGATGGCTGATGGATGGATAGTCTGAATAGTCTGTGGCTTGATAGATGGATGTCTGAAAAGGTGAAATGGATGAACAGATGAATGGAATGGTGGATCGTAGTTTGAAAGGATGAATTAATAAATGAAGGCAAGGATAGAATACTTAAACAATGGATGGAATGGATACAGATGAATGAAAGGATGGTTGTAGGCATGGGTGGATACATTGTGGAGGGTTGAACAGATGAATGGATAGAATGTCAAATCAATGGATGCATGGAATGTTGAAAGAAAGTGAGGATGGAGGCTAAAAGCATAGATGGATGGCAGGAAGGATGGAAAGGTAAAGGGAACTCTTCTAGGGTGGGTCAGGCTTCCTCAATGGAATTGGAGGTTTGGATCAACTATGGGTATTTAAATATTTTGGCTACTCATTTGCCTCTTTTTCCCAGGCTGCTTTTCCTCTTCCTCTTTTCATAAGGAAGTTGGTTGTTCCGATTTAGCCAACACCAACAAACTCAGTGAGCGATTTCTTTATAAAAATAAATTGATTATTCCCTCCCGCAGTACGAGGCATTGTATCCGTAGGGTTCATTTTGTGTTAAATCGGATTAAATCCTTGGGGGGCGCCGCAGCTTTTTTACTGATATATTTTGAAAAGGCATTCGATACCATGAGTTGGCCATTCCTGGAGGAAACCCTTACCAAAATAGGGCTAGGGCCCAAGTTCAAACTTATGTTAAAGTTATATATGCTACTCCACAGGCTTAGTTCGTGTCAACAGGGTTCTGTTCTCCAGATTCCCCATCAGACAGGACACTAGGCAGGGCTGCCCCCTTTACCCCCTCCTTTTCGCCCTCATGATTGAGCCCTTGGCAGTCTGGGCCTGTTGTGACGTAGATAGGTTTGGGGGTCTGATTGTGGTTTGGCGACAGAGGACCACATAGCATTATATGTGGACGACATACTGCTTTTTCTCGCTCGCCCCGCCGAGATGGGGCCTCACCTAATCCACATCCTACATATATTTGGGGCAGCCTCCGGGTTGAGGGTTAACTGGGACAAGTCCCTGCTGGTGCACATAGGGGGTGGCCGTCAGGACGAGATGTGGAATCCCGGGATCCCTATACGTCTTTTAAGCTTTTTATACCTTGGTTTAACATTTCTTGGGAACTGGGAATTATGTGAGTCTCAATCTTAACCCCATGGTGAAGAAGACACAAGAAGACATGTCTCATTGGGACAAACTCCCATTAAATATTATGGGCAGAATAGCCCTTTTAAAAATGATGATCTTTCCAAGGTTGCTCTATGTCCTCCATAATTATCCCCTCCCTATTCCGCAAAACTGGTTCACATCCCTAGCAGCTATGGTGTGTAGATTCATTGGGGCACATAAACCTCCAAGGATGGCTTTTGGCAAGTGTGTCCAGTCTGTGTATGAGTGGCCATGGCTGATGTCCACTTCTATCAACTACTAGTCATAAATAAATGGTTGTACGGGGGTGGGGGGACTCAACATACCAGGGAGAACTGTCCCTACTTTACCTAAACCAGGTGGTGGGGATTCTTTATGGGGCACCCATTCCAAATTCCCTTCCAGAAATTGCTCAAGTGGTCTTCCGGGTGTGGAGATCTGCGCTGAAGTGTATGGGTTGGGACCATAGGCTCACGCTTGAAGCCCCCTTGTGGGAGGGCCATTGGCTGGCATAGGTAACGTCTCTGGAAGGCTTCCAGGGGTGGGTCCATACAGGGATCTCTTGCCTGCGAAATGTTTGGGAGCATGATCACCTTAGGTCCTTTCAGGACCTTTGTGTGGACTTCCAAATGCCCACTACACAGTTTTTTCACTACCTACAATTTCGACATGCATTCATGGAATACCAAGTCCCCAAATATAGTCCACTCAAGGGTCGCCTGCTTATGGGCCATGTGGGGAAAGGTGCTATCTCCCTGATTTCCAAAACCCTGGTGTCACACTCCTCAGACTTGATGGGTCCACTGCGAGAGAAGTGGGAGGTGTGGGTGGGTGCCTTGGACAAAGCCGATTGAGGGATGCATGCATGGCTCCCCCTACATTAGCGATTTCGGCGAGGCTCCGGATCGTACAATTTAAATTTCTTCAGCATGCCTGCCTAATGCTCCTCTAGTTGTGGAGGACGTGAACTTGCGCCTTCCCAGACTGTGGTAGGTGTTGCGACCCCAGAGGTGACTTTGTCCACATGGTATGATTATGTCTGGCTATCCAGCCTTACTGCAACAGTATCATATCCACCAGCTGAGGTAGTGGGGATACATATTGAAGTATATCCTAGAACGGCGTTATTGGGCATAATGGAGGAACTGGGGGGTTACCGAGGGGATAGGATACTGATGGTCTGGGGTATGTTGGTGGCTAAACACGATATAGCTAAGCAGTGGTTGTCTCCTGTTGCACCAATGATAATGGCATGGACATGTGGCATGGACTGGTATGTCAAAATGGAAGAATCTATATATACGGCCTGGGGGTGTCCTCGTAAATATGAGAAGGTTTGGAGGAAATGGTAGTCTTACCATGGACAAAATGGATAAAACAGGTGGGGTACATTGAGTGCCTCGATAGCCAGGAAGTGTGGGAGGGGTTGGGTGGGGGGAGATGGTGAGAACTTTCATGTACAGATTGTGTATTCAGACCAAGCGACTGCTAGTATTGTTTGCTATGGAGATGAAAATAAAAATGTTTCTATACAAAAAAAATGTAACGTAAGAGGTCCGGGTAAAACGGCATGTGCCCTTAATATTAGCCTTCCAATACCTTCAAAAAGAAAGGTTCCAGCAGATGCAAGGCCGACAGTGGCAAAACAAAGATTAGAAATGGGCTGGGTTTTTTGTGTTTTTTTCCAGAAGAATTTTATCAGGGTTTTGGGCTGATTTTAATGGCAAACTGCATAGTGAGGGGATCTTTACCCATGTTATTTGGGCCAACATCAGCCAGTCTTTACTTTTAAGCTGAAAGCACTTTCATGCTTGCATTTGTAGGCCTGTGCTTAAACTTGGAAAAGAAGGAACTGCACGTTCGCAAAGTGTTTTCATCTAAAAGGACAGATCTACTGAAAGTGGCATCCATAACAGGGCCGTTTGACAGCTATTTGCATGAGTGTTTTTATCCATAGACATCGACGCACGTTTGAGGCGAATGTACAACTATTTACATTAGAATTTTTTTTAACTTTTTTTTTATATCAACCTCTTTATTTAACGCACACTCAGGTAGCAATCTGTTTCCTACTGCTTCTATGCTTAGATCCATTTAAAAAACAGAATTTAAACTGAAAATTACCTTTATCTTAAGTGCAGCTTTTGTATCCGGACTTAAGGTCCCTAGCTGTTATTCCTGACGTGCTTGCTGCTGTTTGGACCCTCTGACCTGCTGCTTGACTTTGAACCTATTTGTCTTTGCTTTCCTGTATTTATACCCGTGTCTGTATCTCTTTGGCCAGCAGCCATTGCAGTTCTTCAGTTTCTCTCCATTTTCCTGTGTAGCCCCATCCTGTAGTTTACTTCCAGTTGTGCTGTTTCCTACCAACCGCTCTAAGGGGGTCAGTAAGACCCTGGTGTGCTGTACTAAATTCTTTACTAGGAAGGGGAAGGGATGTAGTCTACTGCCCGTGTGAACATACAGCCCACCATATTTAGAAAGGGTAGGTTGGGCAGAAAATAGGCCCAGGCACCAAGATTATATCAGTCCCCATTAGCGAACCAGTTAGCCAAAACAAGAGGCCACATTTGCCAATCGGGGCAATTTTGGACTTGTAAAGACAATCTGTATAGGTGTTTTGCAAGGCATGAGAAACTGCATGCATTTGCGCTTGCTGCAGGTAATGTTTTTAGTGATATCAGGGAAATCAACAGTAAAAACTGGCCCACAAGACCCTAAAACAGACCCGCAAACAGTCGAAAAACAGGCCACACACACTGACCTTTCAGACCAGCCCTTAGGTCATTTCCAAATGCCCACCTTTCTGACAGAGAACTCTATGCATCAGAGGAGCTCTGCCATGGCGCCTCCTCTAATTTCGATCTTGGCGGAGGACGTGTTATTCCCAGGCGTGGCCGGCAAAGGTAAGAGTGGCGGGGAAGTCCACAGATGACAGAATAGGATTTATTTATTTATTTTATTTTCCCTATTCCATCGTCTGTCGACTTCCCCCTCCCCTCCACCCTGCCCCACCGTGCTTACCAGTGTCGGCCGCGCCTGGTTATTCCATCACAAAGGTGACGATATCCTGTGCGCCGAAATAAAATCCCATTGGATTTATATTTAGGCGGACGGGATATCGTTACCGTTGTGACGCATTAACCCAACTGCCAAGATCGAAATCAGGCCCTTAAAGTTTGCTGAGTCGCCCCCATGTTACTTGTGGTCCCTCAGTAAAGTTTTTTGTTTTGCAAAAACAAGCTCCCCAAAGGGGAACTTAATTTTGTCAAACAAAATCGAATGACCTTTTTCTGGACTTTTCTTGCTCTTTTTCGTGTCTGATGCTCTGCTCTCCTTTCTGTAACAGATTTGGCCGACTGCCGATGAAAACTACCCACAGTCTGCCTGAACCTTTTGCTGAATCATAGCTGGGGTTTCCAGTTGTTCGCCTAGGACTTAAGTATTCAGTTTGTCCTGCTTTTGTTTTGTTCTGGTTTGTAACTAGATACTCCCGTTTAGCTTGGCTTTCCCTTCCCATGGAACAGCGCCAAGCAGCCCTTATGAAATCAGTTTGTTTGAGGCCTTGGCCCTTCAGAGAACTCGCTCTCGTTGTGGCTCAGAGCTCGGTTTATTCTCCCCTGTTTACTTTGTCGACTTTCATGTTGCTGTTTGTCTGCCATTAACCCTTTTGTTGACACTTGCCTGTTGTGCCCATCTCATCTGATTAGAGATCCTACGAAAGTCTCTTTAGCTGAATGTTGCCATCACGCTGCTGGAGTGTGCTCCCTGTCCCCAGCTGCCACATTGCCAGCCCTGGGCTTTTAAACCAATAAATGCATTCTGGAAGATGTAGGCTTCATTTGCAAGCAGTGAAGATTGCTTATTGATTTAATGCTTGCCAGTGACAACCAAATGCAGCTTCTGTGTAGGAGTGTGTGAATTTCAAAGCTGATGAAATTCGCCATTTGTTCTTGCTCTTGAGAGCAGCTTCCCCAGCAGGAGAGCCTACATGTTCCCCCTGGCATTCCTGCAGGCAGGTGACACACACAGGCTGCCCTGGTGGTTAAGTTTCTTTCAAGTACTGTCAGTGGCAAGGCAGTATCATTAACTTAATGAAATTACCATTAACGTTACTACAGTGCCCTGGCCTCTACAGCGTGGACCTCACAAGCATTCCTGTCTCCTCACATTCCTCACTTCGAGGACCGAGGAACACTGGTGATGCCCATCCCTGCACCTGTGACCATGACCCTGCAAGAAGCCTGATGTCAATAGCCGTGCAGGGATGTGAGTACACGACTTGCAGCTCTTTCGTTGCATTCTCCTTTAACTAAAATGGTTTGTAGGTCCGTTCTTAGTTGCAGTGTCTGGGTAGGTCTTTTATCTGAGTTGTGTGTTTTTACAAGTGTGAATGATCCAGTTGCTTTTACTTGGGCAGAGGCCTGGGTTAGCTATTCTGCCACTCTGCCAGTTCCATGGTAGGATGCTGGGTAGAGGGCTGATTTCAGGGTAGGTTGTCTGCCATGACCCATGCATGAGGCCATGGCCCCAGTCTCATAGAAGCCTCCTGCACCATGGGGCTGGTTGAATATTGTTGAATAATGTTGCCATGGCTGGGCCAGTCCGGCCCATTTTGGAACATTCTAGCTGATCTTGTGACGACAGGAGAGGCGTTGAAGCAGTTTGATCCATTTTTACATTAGTTTGTGAGATGAAAAGGGGAAGAGGGGGGTGCCGAGGAATCCTTTGTATCTCCAAAACCTACCTTTTGTGAGGACAACATGTTTGTGTTTAAAGCACTACCCTGGGCCTCTCTCATGCTTATCAAGAGTGGGGTCCCTGACTCCTGGACTCAGGACCCCGGTCAGTCAAACCACCCCTTCTGTCAGTGGACTGCTGCGGTGAGAGGTAAACCTGATAATCATCGGAAAATAATTAAGCAACATTGGCTAAAGGATATCCTGTTTCAGATGGAAGACAGACAGCAGGTAGAAAAGATGCTTTGAGTGAAAAGAGTAAGTATCAGTAGCCTCACGTAGTAGTGGCACTGGGGAAAAGGTTAATCCAAGATCTAGAGGGGCAAAGTTAGGTTTTACCTTCCGCCCATCTTCAGGGGATTTGACATGTAATGTGTTCTGGTATTGGTGGCTTGACAGGCCTCTTCGTCCCCCAGGAAATACTCAGAGAAACTCACACTTAGGGAAGTATACTGTTAAACACAACCAGGTCACGGAAACTGTTAAAATGAAACATTAAACAAGACATTTTACTCCTGATGTCCTGCAGCCGTGTCTACAGATGGACCTAAAACTGAGCATCAAGTACACCATTAGTGACAATAGTGAATACAGTTACGCTGGTGTTCCTCACAACGAATCATCCATCAACATTGTGAACTGAGTAGTGGAACAATTTCAAAACGAAAGGACTCAAACTTCAAGCATGTTTTGAGTACTACACTGACAGTCAACAAGTTAAAACATCAATGTTTCGACCCCCTGAATAATTTAAAGATGGGTTGAGTATATAGTAAGTAGCACTTTTTGACTTGGCTATAAGTTTAGCGTTGTTTGACCAACCTTCATGGAATTTTACAAAAAAATGTCAAAGTAGGTTCTGGTTGTCATGGAAAGTATGGGGGTGACCCGTGCAGTGGGGATCGAGAAATAGGGGCACAAGAAAAGGGTGCGTTTGTAATGTTAATTCCCATAGGAACGTGTTGTCAAACCTACAGCTCGAACCTCTGGACGGAATTACACCAAATTTGGCAGAAAGGTAGATATTTGGTGCAAATCCATCCAGTAGTTTTTGAGACATTTAAGCTGAAAATGATAGATATATCTCTGGCCACGGATATTTCACGGCGGTTTCGCAATGAATCGCGAATCCATGCGCTAGCAGAAATTCCCAGGGCTGAAAATTTGTGGGAAAGGAGTCAGGGTGGAGGTACTCTAACCCCATGTTTGAGAAATGGGTGTGATCGTGACACAAGTTATGTGTCCTAAATACATTTTTTTAATTGTGCGCGATATTCGGGACGACGCCGTGACCTCCAGCGCAGCCCCCCATGTACCCTAGAGAGGATATCGCGAAGTCCTTGCGAATATTGGAGAAAATGTATACAAAAAATAAGTGAATCATTAATGCGCATTTTTATGGAAATATTGAAATTCTAATAAATGTTTTATAGAGTTATTCAGATAGTGATTCATTTAGTGTGATGGTTAGAATTAATTATATGAATTTGAAGTGTAGTCTAATAAACCCCCAGTGTGTAAAATACTGTAATATGTGTGCATATATGTGTTTTTCACTTTATGGAAAAGGCGTGATCATCAAGGTTATAGGCGTCGTCGCGACTCCCGAATAATTGCAAAAACGGAAAATAGGTCTTTCAAAATGGATTTTATAGAAACTTAGCACCAAAACATGAGTTTAAACATGTTTTTAAAGAAGCATTCATATAGTAATATGTGTAGCGCAATGTTTAGATTTTTACTTATTGTGTTTGGATGTGCTGGTGGTCAATGAATGTCTGCTTTTGTTATGCGTTCTTGCGACGTATCTGCAACAAAGCTTCTTTTTAAAGAAAATTAACAATATTTTGGGTTCTAAGGTGGCTCTGATAAGAGCCTTTGTGTTGATTATGTGTATATGACAGCTACACATAAGACCAGATGCTGAATTTTCAAGTTACTTAGGGGCCCATTACGATACCCGGCGTAAAATAATCCGCCAGGCATAGAAGCGGCAAAAATCCGCCCGCACACACCGTCTGAACACCGACCACGCCATTACGATTACACAAACCGAAAACCGCCATCGGCGGAAAAATCACACAAGATACCGCCCGCCATCGTCCGAGTCGGAGTCAAACCGCCCGCCACGGACGGAAACACGCACGACAACACAAAACCGCCCGCCCTCACGGCCGACACACCGCACGTGAGATTACGATCGCACCGCCATGAGCGCGGGAAAACTACAAATATACCGCCCGCCAGCGCAAACAACGCCGATGAGAATCTACACGGCAGAAGCCATGGCGCCCACGTCCCTGCACAGAAACCATCCGCTGACAAAACCAATCGCACACAACATGGCCAACAAGTCCACACAGCAAGGCACGCACAAATACACAAGCACAGTACACATCCCGAAAACACCCCTGGACAAACAAAAACTACAAAGGCCAGAACCCCAGACACAACACACCTGAAAACAACAGACCATGAGGACACACCCACATAGGTAAGTACAAAAGCAGCACTCCCACAGACCACAACCCCTTGCAACATTGCAAACTAGAGAGGAGAGGAGAGGACACAGTAACATAGCAAGGACAGCAGCACACCAAAGAAACACACACATCACAACCACCACCACCACCACCAAACACCGGCACCACAAACCCCCTGCACATTACACAACACACACCGCACCAGCACCACAAACACCATGGCACCACAAAGAATGCCCAAGTTCACGCCCATTGAGCTGACGGTCATGGTCGACGAGATCATCAAGGTGCACCCACAAATCTATGGGAACCTGGTCCAGCACACACCACTAGCCACCAGAAAGAGAATGTGGAACCGGATCGTAGACCAGGTCAATGCAGTCGGGACCCTGCCCAGGAACAGAGTTGAAATCAACAAACGGTGGAATGACGTCAAGAGCCTGGTCAAGAAGAAGGAGAGCAAGAACAGAGAGCTGGCAGCCGTCACTGGCGGAGGGAATCCCGCGCTCTTTAAGACCTTCAAAGCGTGGGAGGAGAAGGTGCGAGTCATCATACATCCGGAGATCCTCGCCGGATTAGCAGGGGAGTGGAGGCTGGTAAGTACAAACTAATGTATACCAGCACACCGCTATGTACTCACATGCACTACCACCATGCCACAGCTCCCAGGGACAAACACCCCCATGTCCAGCACACAATACACAACACATCACACACACATGCAACAGACACCACCACACACAGCCCAAACCGAACAACTGTAAGATACGTGGGGACATGTGTACACTCAGCCAGCCACGTAACCACCAACAGGTCCCCGAGTATGCCAGAAGCGCCACAACGAGCACCCACCACACCCATGTGTCCGCCATAGCTGCACTAACCGACAAGTAACAGGTAAGTGGCAGGAACACAAAATGCAGTGGGTGGGAGGGTGGACAGCCCAAGTACAACACACACCAGGCCCCTAGTCCCACAGCACAGCAAGGAGGAGCATCCCCCACACCCCACAGCCACGTGTCAGCCACCGCAGTGCACACCGACAGCCGAAAGGTAGACATCACGGTCCACAACAATCGGTGTCAGTGGGTGTCCAGCCACCACCACGAGCCACAACACCCCCACCCCCACAGACCTGCAACATGGAGCACCCCCGCTTAGAACCATGTGGCATCCAGTACAGTGCACGCCCGAACAACCTGCAGGTGGGAAACTGGACAGGGCTGGATTACTGGAGGCATGAGGACCGTAACACGACCAACACATGGGACATGTCACGTAGCAGACGAACACGCAGCACCGCCCACCGTCACGAACAAGTGAACAATGTGCACACGGACATGAACCACAGACTCACACCTCACATGACCCATCACAGACACAGCAACACCCAAGGAGCCACGTCTGCATGCACAAGCCACACTGAATATAGTATCACACGGCAGCCACTGTGCACAACCCATCACACACAACCGAAACACCATTGAAGTCCTGTTCATGTAGCCCCTACTGCCTGTCAACCACACACCCCACAACTACGCCTATGTAAGACAAACAACACTAGACGCAACAGAGCGGAACAACATAAATGCACACGAACACCACTGAACCCATCAAACACACAGACACACCATGCACATACAACATACCATCCATCCCATCCGTCAGCCCCAGTCTCATGAAAGGCATGTCATCCGCACAGCTGCCACACATACAGCAGTCACGCTAAGATACATGCCCATGACCAACCATGTGCCAGAAGTCAATGAAGCGCACGCCGCACTGTGAGCAACAACACACAACATGGGCCACACCCCCCCCCCGAGCACTGCAGTGATGCACATGGCACAGGGCAGCACGCACACCAAGGAGATGGGACAACTGCAATACGTTGGCTGGCACACAACCATCACTCACTCATAATGATGCGTCCAATGCCATGTCCAGTAATCACAACAGACAGCAAAAATGCAGGCCATGTCAGACATGCACACACCTCAGACCATGCACTGTCATGCTGCCACAACACATGTCACATTCGGCACCCATGGCTCACAGCATGTACCCCAAAAGCATATTCCCTCCCAAATGCGAATCTGGGGCATGGCCCCCATGTTGCCATATGCGTTCCTAAGCGTCCCATATGAACACCAAAAGCAAAGTACAAACCAGACCCAGGATGGGCCAGGAGCCCGCATACACCAGAGTCACAATAAGTAGGAGCACAGCAACACACCCATCGGCATGGCCAATCCGTCCCATGCCACATGTGCACAGCACACAGTCCCATTGCCAAGCACACACAACTACAAATGGTACAGCCACACACACGCCTCCGGGAAACCCATGTACGAGATTGCACGAACTGTTAATGTCAGACGACAAATCCATACTTCGCCAGGTGCAACACAATAACAAATCTCATTCTCTCCACAGGTGACGAACTGCTGGATGCTGGGGATGGAGACAGCAGCCAGCACAGCCAGCCTACAAGCCCCCAACGAGGACACACGGATGTGGAGGATCTGTCCTCCTCTTCGGACACGGACCACCAAGCAGGCCCATCTGGTGTGGCAGGGCCCAGCCGCTCCCCAGGACCCCTCCTACCCACCAACCCATCATCCTGGGCTACTGAACATTCCCAGCCCCCTGCTGCCACTGTCGTTGCGGCCACACCCACGGACATTGCGGCCACACCCACGGTCATTGCGGCCACACCCACGGTCATTGCGGCCACTACCACTGCCGCAACCGCCACCATCGCCGCACCGACCACCACCGCCGCCACCACCACCACGTCTTCGCTGGCACCAGCCCCAGCGCAGGTGGTGGCCCGGCCGACTGGATCCACCCTGGGAGCCACAGCGAGGACCGTGGTGAGCAATGTGGCTAGTGGGCAGGCCGGTGGCAGCAGTACCGGTAGGAGGAGCAGGGTCAGGGAAACGCAAGTCTCCCCTGGGAGCCATGCCCTGCCTCAAATGGCCAGAGTCCTTGGGGCCTATGAAGAGGCCCAAGGACAATGGGCCAGGTCTGCATCAGACACGCGGGAGGTGCTGGGGGTGCTGAGGTCCATGGACGCCCGTATGGGCCAACTCGTGGACCTCATGGGCCAGCTGGTGGTGAGGTCACAGCCAGGGACAGCAGCTCCACCACCGCCACCACCTGCCGGGGCGCAGGGTCGTGCAGCTGTGTCCAGTTCCCCTGCGTCCACAGCCAGTGAGCACACCTCAACCACCAGCAGGTCGCAAGCAGGCACCCCCTCGCAAACGTGGAAGGGGCCGTCCGAAGTGGAAACAGATCTCACGGGAGGACTTCGCACGCTCCAGACGCAAGTGAGGCAGCCAGCCAGCCTTCCTTGACCACCCACTGCATTGACTTGGACTACGATCCCACTCCACACAGCCATCTGGATGGCATGTGTCTGTTGGACCATGGACATAGAACCAGTGGGTACACCCTGAACATCACGCAGCCCTGACCGACAGCTCATTGTCACTGCACGCACCACTTTTGTCATCACCTTACACACAATCACATGTCACAGTTTGAAATAAATGCACCTCTTACACAAACTGCTGTTTGTGCCCTGTGTTTTATTTGTACGGAATACAACGGCCACCTTGGGCGGAAAGGCACCTGATGCGTGGCATGGCAATGGAACCGGAGGGCCTGTAGGGACCTAGGGGTGGGAGACAGAACAGGAGCACATTCAATGAGTGTGTCACACACCCATCACACAGTACATGTCAACAACTACAAGCAATGTACACACATCGCACAGAGCAATAGGGCACAATGCCACAGCCACCAACAGTGGCATTCTACCCTGGCCATGGAGCGTTGACACACAGCACGCAGTGAACAAACGGCCACCCTGACACAGCACACACACACCTGCACAGATACAGCCACATCAGCCGTCGTACATGGACACTCACCGTCAAGTGAAGTAGCGGGCGATGAGCTGCTGCCGCACATTACCAGCTTCCTCCTCTCCGCTGTCCTCCTCACTCGAGCTGTCCTGGTCTGCGGGCTGGGGCCCTGGTTGATCTCCGTCATCCACGATGAGGGGGATCTGCTTCCGAATGGCCAGATTGTGCAGCATGCAGCACGCCACCACTATCTGGCACACCTTCTGTGGGGAGTACGCCAGCGCACCCCGGTGCGGTCCAGGCACCTGAACCTGGACTTGAGGAGGCCAAAGGTACGCTCGACCACACGTCTGGTCCTCCCATGTGCCTCATTGTAGCGATCGTCTGCTGGGGTGCGAGGATTCCTCAATGGACTGAGCAGCCATGCCCCATTCGGGTACGCAGAGTCACCTGGGTGTGAGGGACACAGAGAACCGTTGCTATTCCAACTGGACAGGGGACAGCATCGCACAACCAGCACGCTACACCACTCCACATACTCACCGACAATACAGCCACGATCCTGTTGCAGATTGGACATCAGTCGTGGCAAGATGCTGTTGCGCATTATGTGTGCGTCATGGGCCGAGCCTGGGAACTTTGCACACACGTGGGTGATCACCATGTCCGCAAGGCACACCACTTGCACATTCAGGGAGTGCGTGTGCTTCCTGTTGCGGTACAGGTGCTCAGTGGCCTGTGGTGGAACAAGGCCAACATGTGTGCAGTCAATGGCTCCAACGACGTGTGGGATTCTGCCAAGGGCATAGAATGCACCCTTCACTGCCGCCAATTCACGAGCCCTGGGGAAGCGGATGTACCTGTTTCGGTACAGCATCATGGCTGCCAGTACATCCCTCAGCACCTTGCTGAACATGGGCTGGGACATCCCTCCTCCACTGCCCACTGTGTGCTGGAATGACCCAGTGGCGAAGAAATGCATGGCGGCCATCACCTTAGCCGTGGGGGTGACAGCTGTCGGATACACCCTGCGGGGACGGAGATGGGGTTCCAACATGGCACACAGTCAATGCAGGGTTGGCCTGTCCAGCCGAAACTTCCTAATGACCTCTGTATCGTCCATGTCCGCCAGCAATTGGTATGGGCGGTCAATGTTCGGTCTCCGCCTAGGGAAAATGGCAGTGGACACATGTCAAAGCAACACAACACATAGCAATTTCGCATACACATCACTGACATGACTGAGCAAGCACATGAGCCACAGCCCAGCTGTCAAGCTGGGACGGCACGGCCACAATACACTTACACAGGTCTCCCAGCAATGGCTAGTGATACAAACCACTGCCATGTGCATGCACATGGGGATCTAGGCCCCAATGACTTGCGGGGCGTGCTGATGGGGACTGACTGCATATTTGTCAAGCGGCAACGCCACGGCAACATGAATGTCTGCTGAGCATGGAACTGCTTCCGAGGCTGGATGAGTATGGCACACGACGACGACGATGTGGGCACAGGCTGAGCGGCCAAAACAAGTGGGACCTGTGGCACGAGGGGATATGAGACAGTAGTAGGTGTCAGCACTGCACCCTATGTACAGCACTGTACGGATCACACCTCCCGAAACATTGACAGGTGTCCACATTGACAGCCCCATGCCAAGACGGCTGTGTGCTTGCAGTCACACGTCACAGGTGAGAGGTTACATTGCACGTGCCAGGTGGCAGACGTACATAGTGGGAGCTGGCATGTGTGTGCATGTGTCTCCTGTTCAGGATCCACCAGATGGGCGCTGACTCTGTACTGACCATTGGACACAGCATGTTCCGTGGAAGGCTTGTGTGTGTGGGATGGTGGCACTGGATGTGCCTCCGTTGGGTGGGGGGCCATGCACAGGGCGGGTACGTCGATGATTGCGCATTGTTGGTCACGGTGGGTGCACCCACTAAGATGTGTTGCCCTGTGTTCAATTCCTATGTCCGCATGATGATGGACTGTAGATGTGGGCAGACTACACATTGGTCGATGTGCTGTCTATATGCATGTGCCTTCACACCAGGCACAGCTGCCCCTGCACATGTGACCCCTGCTGGACTCGCTGCTGGGTCTGTGGAGCTGATGCACCTTCTGTGCGTGGGGCGGACAGCTCTCCTCACTTCCCTCATTGCGCATGTCATGACTTTGCCGCAGGTGACATGGATCATGGAGGGCCCACATGTACGCGTGGGTAGGCTACACATGATTGTTCACTGGTCGCCACCCCCAGTCAGTGTTTCGAATGGGAAGGTTGTCGTGCTGGTGGTATATTCGATGTGGCGGATGGGCGGGCCTAGGTGCGGGCTTACATTCCGGACATGGGGGGGTAGTTGGATTGGCGACTAGTTGCAGTACACACGGGACACGTCTCTTCCTTTCCACATCTGGGTCATCCCTTGTACTCACTGACAGTGATACAGTCATCTTCGCCCCAGCCCTCATGTCCTCCCCTCGCTCCCCCAATATGCATGTGCACCTGCGAGGCTAGCGCTTGCACAGGCAGCCCCAAGCTCGCACCGGAGAGGGCAAGGAGTGTATGTGTGGGTCCAGTTGCACGAGTGGGCTGTCTCAGGGTATGATGTGTTACGGGACGCCGTCCACCTGCGTGGTGCCCCAAATGGAGACCCGGCCTGCATGGACTATGCATCACAGTCTTCGCCTTCCGGATCCGCCACCTGCGACACCCAGTGGCTGTGGCTGCCCTTGCGGCCAGGCCGCGTCCGTCTGTGACTGATGGCCCACACATTCACTCTTTGGCCTCTCTGGTGAGGGCTCGGGGGTGGTGGCGCACGCGCTTGCACTTAGTCGCAATGGCATGTGGCGTGGTTGGTATGATGGGCAATGGATGGGATGGTGCGAGCCACCTCCCGTGACGTGAGTGCTGCTCGTGCTGTGGTGCGTCCCCCTACACTTCCATCTGACTTGTGCCATGCTAGACGTTGAGGTTCTATTGCCTGCGTGATATGACCAGGAGGAGCGCGAGGAGACCTCTCACACACCATGCTCCACTGCCATCCCGTGCCCTGTATCGCCTGTGCGGATTGACTATGTTGGGGTTACACCTGGTCGACTGGGGCTGTGTGTGCCTTGTCAAGGGGCATGGCGGGCGCATAACAGGATCCAGCTTGTCCACAGAGGGTGGGCTGAGGTGCGCCTGGTACCGCTTTGTACGTGTGCCCGGCTGCTGTGCACACACGTGTTCACTCCCCCCGACAGGTGTCCTCTCACAATGCCCAGGGAAGCGGTGGTGTACTGTTCATGACCCCTCCCAACACGGCGTGCTCCAACTTGGCATGTGCGCATCTACCCGTCACACCCACCCACCTGAGCACTGCGTCCATACGACTTCACACGACACATGTGTGTCTTCCACAGTTGTGCTACTCATTTGCGTTGACATCCAATACCAGTGGACTACATGGTCATGTCACGACTGCCGTGTACTTCACATACTCTCATCCTCTCTCATTCGTACTTGTGAAATGAGTCAGCGGAGACAGTTTTGGTTTCAAACATTATATTGAGTCTTCTGTCCTCTGTGATGCAGTATAGTGGACACTACTGGCAGCGGAATACATGTTGAGGATATACTGAGCATGATTGCAAATGGGATAGGGTGTGGGGTTACATGTGATTGGCTGTTGCATGTGGGATGTGGGCTTCAGAGTTACATCTGCTTGGCCAAGGCTGTGCTAATGTACATTTACGTATAGCTGCGGAGCTGCGGACTTTGACACAGACGGTATACATGTAGCCTACCAGACCGCTTGGCATCATGGGCACAGTCCATCTCAGTTCCATGTGACAGGTTTGCTGCGGTTGTTCCTCATGCACGCGTGCATGTGAGATGACATCAGGGCATGTGCTTGCGTGCATGCAGCGGCGTGCCACTTGTTGTTGCAATGTGGTGGTTACTGGACATGTCACAGTCACTGGGGTCGTGTTGTTGTTGTATGCACTTGTCGTCCATGCAAAGGTCCTGGTATGGGATTCCCGGGGCGGGGGTGGGAGGGGTGCAGCACCCACAGACTCCAGGCGACCTATTCATGTCCACTGAGCGGTGTGTGTGTCCATGGGCGCTGGATCCATGTCGTGTCCTGGTTGTTCGTGCAGTTCCGTCCATGTGGGTGCGATACACAGACCCCATGCCACTGCCTCCCACGATGCATGTGGTGTTCCTGGATGTGATGGGGAACAGTGTGCATGTCCCGGTCATATCCGATGTCATGGCGATGTCGTTGATGGTGTGGTTACAGTTGCCGGTCGTTTGGTATGGCTGTTGTGGTGGTGACTGGCCAGTCCGTGCGGAAGCTAAGCATGGGTGCGGGGTTGGACATCATAGGTCAATCGGGGAACCTGCGTTGTGGTCCGACGAATTTACAGGTTGTCAGGTATGCGATGCCGTCCAGCAGGGCTTCCATGTCATTGGTGGTGTACATGTTTGCCAGCCAATGTAGCGGATGGTGGCTGTCAAGGTGTTGTTCGTAAGTTGTCCCTTGGAGGACCATGATGGGGCATGCTGGGTGACATTCGATGTAGCTGTTCTCGATGATCCGTCGTGTGGAGGCACAGTGGTCCCATTTCAGTGCGGGTGCGATGTTGGCCACATACGCCATGCCCCCATAGGCAGAGCAGGCCCTGTCGTGTGCGTCCAGAGGGAGGAGTAGTGGTAGCAGGTCCGCCTTTAGACATGCCGGGTTGGAGAGGCACATCTCCACGGGATGCTGGTAGGGACACCTCCGACAGTAGAAGACGGGCATGACGCAGCTGAACAATGTGATGCGGTAAGTCAGTCGGTAACTTACGTTCAGCAGGGACAGGAGATCGCATCCCAATATATGTATCAGGTTGGTTTTGTACAGCTTGAGCTGTCCGGCGTAGTTGGGTAGGTGTGTTGCGGTTGCCATTTCGCAGCGGTGCGTTGTGGTGGCGTGCTCCGGCTGTGTGTGCAGTCTGCAATGTGCACGCTCCGAGGTTGCTGTGAGCTCTGTGTAGTCGTAGGGAGACAGGACTTGTGTTCTGTTGGCTTGTGTGGAGGACATGGGCCCTCATCCCACATGCTTCTCAGACAGTTCAAGGTCAGTGATGTGTGACTCCTTCCAATTAACTTGCATGTGGCCGACATGGGGGAGTGTTTTCTTTTTTCTTTCCCGTCCGTTGTGTTCTTCTGTGATATGCGCTATCTGCCCTGTGGTCGGTCTCCTCGGCATGCCTGTGTTGGTCTTTTCTTGGACAATGGCTGTATTCACCGGCTTCTTTCGTAGGGCTGTGGTTTCGGAGTTGGAATGGAAGGTCATTCAGTGCTGTCTGCTCTCCCTTGTGTGGGCGGCAGGCTGCCTTTCCGCTCTGCGTTGGGCCTTGTGTGTGAATGTTATTCTTGGGCCACCTGTTGTCGGTCCCCGGGCTCTTTGGTGTTCCGTTTTATATGTCTTGTTCATATGTGCAGGGTGGTATGGGTGTTTCAGTGTGGTACTGGCGTTCCTCTTCCCGAAGGGGCCCTGCTTCTCCTAGTTGGTGTTGCCGCCGCTGTGTGCTACGCCATGTTTGTTACACTGGGGTGTGTCCTGCTGTTGCGTGACTTCACTGACATGTGTGTGTCGGTTGTGTGGCGTTGGGTGTTGTCCGTGAATTGGGCGGTGGGGACATGTCTGTGGCAGGCCTGTCACGTGTCATGTGCGTTCGGGGTGGGGCTGATGTGTGTGCTGCTTGGTTGTGTCCCTGTGTCTGTGTGCGACGCATGCATGGCGCTGCGGTTGGCCTCTGCGTTGTGCGCATGTGTGGCGGCGTCATCGCCGCTTTGGGGCCGTGACGGGGTCGTTGGTTCCTAGTCCCAGGTGGTGTGTACACATGTGTTACGCGATGTTACGATTTGGCCTGTGTGTCATATGTGGATGCAATGGTGGATGTGTAGTGTACACGCGGGGGTGGGGGTTGTCCGCTTTTTCCGCCCTTGCACTGTGTGCGCTGTTTGCGTGCACTTGTTGTGTGTGTGCCTACCTGCGTCTCCGCGGTACGTTGCGTCCTTGGTGGTGCATCAGCAAGAGCATGGGAAGGGCCTGCAGTGCTGGATTCATGCTCGGGGGAGCCGCTTCTTCGTTGTCCGTGCTCGGCGTCCGTGTTACCGCTTCGGTTTGTCGTACAGTGTCTCTTAGCCGTGGGAGCCGTTTGTTTGCGGCATCGTAATTTATACGCCGGGCGGGACGTGATTTCGTCGGACGGTGTGTGTCAATTGTGCTGCGCCGCTACGTGTACGGACGCACTTTGATGGCGGACGGTGTTGCTGGCTTGCCGGCGGTGTTTGGCCTACTTTTCGCATCGTAATTGGGCGGGCGTGTGGACTGCTGCGTGCCGGCGGTAACTGGTGGTTTTTGCATCCGCCAGCACGGCGGTTGTGCTTCCGCCCGCCATCGTAATGACCCCCTTAGAAACACCCTGTTGCCTTCGTCTGTAAAGTGCAATCCATAATTTCTATAAATTCCATGCATGTCAAAACGCAGATTGTTGATATAGATACAGCCCATGTGATGGACTCTGAGGAATACAGAAACAGTTTTACTAACATGTTTACTGGCTTTGTCAATCTGTGGACAGCATTGATTTGACCACTTCCATTTTTGCATTTGGCATATATTAGAGTACACCAAGATAGTGTGAGGGAAACGCGACATCAGTTTTGTAAAGATTTCTTTCACTAGGATTTCCAGCCCTACCCTAGTCAATGTGTCTAGGTCATTGCCACCAGAGTGCACAATCATGAGGTGAGGAGCTTGGGAATCCACAATGGATTTAACCAAAGCCAGCAACTGATGAAGCTTTAACCCTCTCTGGCCAAACCAAGTAATCTGCACATTTGGCAAGCCCAAGTCTCTGTCAATGCCTCTCTTCTTTGCAGCCTCTTTAGCCCAACAGACATAGCTTTGGCCCACAATCCATACTCTAAGCATCTTGAAGTGAAGAAGCAATAGCAGTCAGGAGAAGGCTGGAGCTGAATGAGGTAGTTTTCCAAACAAAAAGCAGTTAAAATAGAGGTGTTTAAAAAAAAAAGATATATTTCATTGGATGCTGCCAGCATGAAAGTGAAAAAATTAGGAAGTGTGTTGGATGCCTTAGCAACAAGTCCTGTTATTGGCTGTTGTTTAAAAAAAGAAATGTAATACAGACATGGATATGCTTTTGATTCTGTGGAGTAAACCACACCTGCTGTATCTTATTTGGAAGTTTTATGTTCCTTCTACAATGTGTGTGACCTACTGGTTCCACTGGGTTGCTAGGTACACTGAGCTAACAGTGTATTGGGAGAAGGGTGTTCAAGTTCACAGAACATTTTAAAAAAAGTTTTCGGAATTATGAACAATTTAAGTAATGGCAACGTCTAATTTACAACTCAGGACTATTTAATAAACTGTTGTGCAGTATTTAAATTTAAAAAAAACTGAAGCTAGATATAGGTTTGGACTTCCGGTTTTTTTCGCGATTACTCCGTGATGATCGCGAAAACATCATGAACATGTGGAGACAGGAACCTCATTTTGAAAGAGAGGAAAAGGGTTAACAGAAGCTAACCATTCACAAGCGGCGCTAGAGTAGTCTAAAATGAAAGACATGATTTCATTTGCTGCCTTCCTCATGGAAAGTTGAAGAGGTTGCCATTTTATAGTTGTTTTGTATGAGAGTGGTGTAGAATTCTTGTGCTTAGTTTTTACAACTCTTGATAAACATTTCCAGAGCATCACAAGGTTTAGGTATGAGGTCCGTCAGTCCAACAGGTCCAAAGGCATTGTCCAACGAAACAACAAATGAAAATCAATGGATAAGGGTCCAAAGTATGAAAAACATCAGGTGAATTCAAACGTCCAAAAGCTTTTAGGTGTTCAATTTCAATGAAATCCAAGATTAGGACAGCCGACACGTGTTTCGTTGTGCCCATCACTGCCCCAACCCACGTCACTCACCCCGACCCCCCACTATCCGGCCTACTAATCAATTGCCGGTCATCAGTAAAGCATGCCGCTGATGTCGCCGATCTCATCTTGAGCCAAAAATCAGACCTAGCGATCTTGACCGAATCGTGGCTCAATGAATCCTCATCTCCCTGCCTAGACCTCTTAGTCCCTCCCAACTATAACATAGTAAGACTAGTCAGGCAGTCCAAAAAAAAAGGGGGAGGCATTGCCTGCATCCACCGCTCCAACCTCCACGTTACCGAACTGCTGGCAGATCCCACAGACTCCTGCGAATACCTGGCACTGTCCGTGTGCAGCAACACCACCCAACTGTGCACACTGCACATCTTTTACCACCCCCCAGGCAGGAACGATACCTTCACTGACCACCTCTTGGAAGTCATCACAGCCAAGGTTTCCCCCAACTCTAAAGACATTTTTCTTGGCGAGTTCAACCTGCACTGGAATGACCCCAAGGACCCTCAGGTCAACGCCATCAGAGACTTCCTGACCGACCAAGCCCTTACCCAAGTCTGCACACTCCCAACTCATTCGAAAGGCGCCACTCTGGACTGGATCATCGCGAAGGAATCAGCGGTCAAGCTTATCTCTATAGACCCATGCGATTGGTCTGACCACCACGCTATCACCTTCCTTCTACCTGGCACCCACAAGACATGGGCTCCACAACTCGTGATTCCCAAACATTGGGTCAGAGACACCAAGAACCTGGATCTTAGGAAATTGGTCGCTCGTTGTGAGACTGACCTCCCCCCCCTCATATCACTACAGCCAACAACCTCACTGAACACTATTCCACAACCATATCCAACATTCTAGATGACCTTGCTCCACTAAAACTAAAAAGAACCCAAATCAAAGACAAGAACCCCTGGTTCAATGGATCCCTCAACAATGAGAGGAGAGCCCTCCGGCAAACAGAACGAAACTGGAAACAGCACCAATCAGCAGCCCATCTAAAACGTCTCCGCCAGTCCAGAAATGCCTACAAGAAGAAAATCCTCAACTCAAAAAAAGAATTTTTCAGAACAGAACTGGAGAACGCCAAACACAGACCGCGCAAACTATTCGAACTGGTCAAACACCAATCTAACAAACTGGCAAAAACCTCTAAAGAAACCCCCAAATCTTTGATATCTTGCGAGGAATTTTCCTCCTTCTTCTCCGACAAGATCATTGCCCTAGGAAATGAACTCCGCCACTCGCTCCTAAACCCCACTGGCTCTGCCTCCGCTCTCCGCATTGCCCCCCCCCCCAGGCATCACCCAAAAACCAAGCCCATTGGTCCAACTTCAAAGGTTACGACGAACATTCCGTCTCGAAAATTCTATCCTTCCTTAACCCGAACAACCACTTAAATGACCCTCTCCCCTCCAACTGCTTAGCTGCCGCCTCTCAGGCCATCATCCCTTCTTGGACTGCAATAATCAACGCCTCCCTCCTACAAGGATCGATACCTGACTCTCTTAAAGCCGGCCAAGTCATCCCCATCTTAAAAAAACCTACGCTGGATCCTGCTTCCCCTGACAACTATAGACCTATATCTAATATCCCACTCCTTGCTAAAGTTCTGGAGAAATGTGTTGAACAGCAGCTGAGCCAGCACATCACCAACTTCCACTTACTGGACGACTTCCAATCCGGGTTCAGACCTGGTCACAGCACTGAAACTACCCTCCTCCACATCGTGGATGATGCTCTCCAAGCTCTTGACCAAGGCAAAACCTGTCTCCTAATCCTCCTAGACCTATCCTCGGCTTTCGATACGGTCAACCATGAAAAACTCCTCGAACGCCTCAAAACCAGGATGGGACTGGATGGCCCCGTTCTTGAATGGTTTAGGTCCTTCCTCCAGAATCGCTCTCAGAGATTCCTAATCAACGGCAACCTATCCGCTCCCTCTCCGATCACGGTTGGAGTCCCCCCAAGGATCAACCTTGTCCCCCACCTCTTCAATCTCTACCTTGAACTGCTTTCAGAAGTACTACGCACCGCCAATATCTCCTACCACATGTATGCCGACGACACCCAGATCTACATAAAAATCTCTTCTCCCAAGGACATTCTTTCCCTGAATGAGGCCTTGAAGCTGACTGTCCATTGGCTCACCTCCAACCAGCTCAAGCTTAACGCAAAAAAACGGAATTTCTTCTAATCTCCCCACCTAAAACCAACCCTGACATTCAGGAATGGATCAAGGCGATCTCAGCGCTCAACTGCCCGCCAACCATTGTGGACTCTGCTAAATCCCTTGGTATTACCCTAGACTGCAGCTTGAACATGCGCGGCCACATTAACTCGATGGCCAAAACAGCCAGATATCACCTGAGCTACCTAAGAAACCTAAAACCTTTCCTTGACACTCCTGACCTGAAAATGGCAATCCAGGCTCTAGTCATCTCCAGGCTGGAATATGGATGCTCTACCCTTGCAGGTCTACCCAAGACCTCCCTGGCACCATTAAAAGCCTGCCTCAATGCTGCCGCCAGACTCCTAACAGGCTCAAAGAAATTCAACCACATATCCCCTCACCTTAAAGCTCTCAACTGGCTTCCGTTCGAGGCCAGAATCCAACTTAAGCTGGCTTGCATCACTCACAAGGCGCTACACTTGAACTCACCGGCATTCCTCGCCCAAAAACTTGTAGTATCCGGAGGAGCCAGAAAGTCCCGATCCACCAGAGACCTTTTGCTCCAACCTGCACGATTGCGGGGAAAGAAACGTACAATCGGGCATTGGAATTCACTCCCGCCCGCCATTCGAAAAATTCCGTCCCTGGCACGCTTTAAAAGGGAGGCCAAAACTTTCCTTATGGGCAAATTCCTCTCCTAACGCTTCATCACAATCACCTCAGCGACTTTGTGTTACCCTCCTGTTGGCTCTCACGATGTCTGGATGACACCCACCTGGCACCTCTGGACATCCCACCCTGGATCTGAGACCGCCTGTCTCTTGCAAAATGTATCTACCTGTTTTATCCTAACTGTTTCCGTCTATGTTATCCCAAATATATCCACCCCTCCTAAGTCCCTTGTATACTACTTGTCATTCCTGTAAAGCGCTCTGATACCCTTACGGGTCTGGTTCGCGCTCTATAAAACACTAAATAAATATAAATAAGATAAATAAATAAATGACTTTTTAAGGCTGTAAGTTTAAAAAACGTATGTTTTTTAAGACCACAATCCATATTACAAATGAATTTGTTTGGTTACAAAAAGTGAGTTTGCGAACAAAAACAGCAATGAAGACAATATCAGTCCAGATTACAATTTTATCAAATCATGTTGCATGTTTACAACCAAAACAAACAAAGTCAAAGGAGGAAAAGAATAATCAACGAAAGAAGAAAGACCCCAATGAGAAGAAAAACAGCTTTTAGAATGTGATGATACTTGTGATGTGATGACAATAATGAAAGAAATAGATCTAAGATTTTTGTCCCAGAGAAAAGAAATATTTTAAGTAAAAAAGTGTGAAGACACACCCCTATGTATGTTACCTCAAAACACAAAACCATAAGTGATGGACAATAACACCCAAGTGCTATGCAAACAGAAGAAATAAGCACGGTATTTACCTCAAGAGTTCGTTAGTAGAAAGGTATGCTTGATAAATGCATCTGGCAATCAAAGTGGTGATCAATCACTTATACCTCGGAGCCCAGAGGACACGAGTCAGAAGATTTGGACCAATTTTAGAGAGCAACGTAGTTCAATGAGAATCCAATAATATCCAAAACTGAGATAAGGTGCAGCTGTGGTGTAGGAGAGGGTGCTATAATATTAAAAGTTAAGTAATAAATTTAGTTTTGTGCATTCATTTGGGATTGGTACATTTAAGTAAGTGCTTGTAGTTATGTAGGTAGGTTGATTTGCAGATTTAAACCTGGAACATAACATAAAAACAGTTTTTCTATTATTCAGAAAGAATGCCTACAAAAGCTAGGAGGAAAAAGGAATAGAAGCAAGTACAGTATCTATGCAGAACAGACACACAAAAGGGGCAAAATGAAGAAAAAGTGGTGAAAGAAAAAAGAGCTACTGGTAACAGAACAAAGTCATTTCTTTAAAATATATGGGGACATTTCCAAAGATTACAAAATAATGAAAATAAAATTCAAACTACGAGAAAGAATAACAGTGTCCGAAATCTATATAACAAGAACAGGAAATAATGTAACAAAGATGAACACACCTTAACCAGGATACAGAAGTAGTTCAAGGAAATCAGAGCCAGGAAGGTGCTATAAATCTACAGAGAACTATGAAGAAGCATAGAAGAAGGAGAGAGGCACTGAAACAGAAAGTATGAGTTGAGAGAGTAGTTGATAAGGGCTTTGCTTTGAAGAGGAAGCTTTTCATTTTGATTATAAATAGAATGAAGACTATTGACAAAATGGCGTTGTGCATAGAAGTAACTTTTGTACAGTTTTTAGTGGAGAATGCATTCATAGTTCTAGTACAGAGTCTTTCTTTAATAAAGAAAGCTATCTCCAGGATAATAGATTAGTTCATGCTATTGATTACAGAGGACGATGTTATGAAATGAAGAATGGCACACCTATAGCGATAGAGGTGATGGTATCTACAAATGTAGAAAAAGTTATTGGAGAACAGGTACAAGGAAGGCGGAGTCAGGCGCCCGTATAGAAATGGAATTGTAGTAGAGTTTGTAGTATTCAACAGCAATACACCATTGTTATATTAAGGAAATTTCTACATATCTTTCCAAGGTGAAGTTTAAAACACAAAATAAGTACTTTACAAGGATTGGATCCTTGCAAGATTAGAAAGCATATAAATTTGGAGGGACACTCACTAGCTTGTTTATCAAAGAAGGTGTGCCAAAGCACCTTTTATGATTTCAGGATGTTAGTTGTACACCACTCAACAATGTGAACTTTAGTTAGGAGGCTGTACTATGTGAAAGCTCCTGCTTTATGTTTAGGAGAAATGAATAGAGCACTTTTGTATGATACTGTGGCAGATGTAGCAAACGTTTTTGATGATGTGCAGTTTTGTTTCTTTGGTCCTCAGCAGGATTCTAGGAAAAATAAAGAGTTGTTAAGAGGAGGAGTTGTAGAACAGGACACAGATATTACAGTTGATAGTTTTGAAGAAGAGATTACAAAATTTAACACAGTGTGGTCTAAAAAACCAGAGTATGTTTGTATATGTTGTCGATGTACTTACTAGAAGATTTAAACACAGACTGTTGACTTGTGTTTAAAAAGTGAAAAAGTAAATAATAACTGGCAAAAGTTAGCTATGTATTTATTTGTAGAACTGGCAAAAGTTAACTGTGTATTTATTTGTAGAGGAATGCTTTGACTTGTCCATACGGCACATTATATGTAAGTAGTGTTACAATAAATTGGAAGATAATAAAATGAATCACACAGATATTAGATACCCATTTTGTAAGATAATAAAATGCCTGCTAATGTAGAAAAACGATGAAGGACCAAAATTAAATAAAACATCAACATTTATGATTCTTTGCAGCATTGCGAAGGACACTTATGGACTTCTCTACATCACTCACTACAACTCCACAATCCATGCAGTATGAAACCATCTGGGAAAACTTTGGTGCCAAATCTTGAAGTTGAGATTAGACCTCTGTAAGGGACTCTCTGCCCCGGTGTTGTTGCGGCTGCTATTGAAGTTGAGGGTCCTTCAGCCTCACATTGCCTTCTTGCTGCTTTTAGACGATTGCCCTGATATGTTTTTAGATGATAAATCATGGACGTAGTCCCGCAAGAATATTTTTTACTTGTACCCCTTGAAAATGGCTTGTTACATATTGTGCATTGCGCAATGTTAGCTGTAAAACTGTGAAAACCAACAAAATTTCTTTGTTTGGTAGTTATATTCTGTTCATAATTTCCAATGTTGAAAGTTATTTTTGGAAACTGTTGTTTTTACAAATGTGTTGTTAAAATAAAGTTAAACCATTATTTTACTAAACAGCTAGACTCAAGCTTTCTGTAAAATATGTCTATATATCTATTTTACACTTTGCATTTGTATTCGTGACTACTGACATCATTGCGACTTCCGGTGTTGCTGTGAAGAAGGAAAATGCATTTTTGATGTAGTTATTGTGACTAATGAATACAAAGAGGAAATTAATATCTTAGTAAATAGCCACACTGAAACTTTATGCAAAATATGTCTATATACGTATTTTACACTTTGTAAAAAACACCCGGTATTTGCATTGTATACTTGGCAATTGCACTCATAGAATCACACAGGCACTACCTATGCAATCACACAATCACCCAGGCACTACTCATGCACTTACATAATTACCCAGACATTACACACTAACTCACAGACCCATACAGCCACTCACACACCCAGTCACCGACCTATACAGACAATCACACAGCCACTCAAATTTTAAAGGTTGCAATTAAATTTTAAAAAAACTTTTGAAATTCACTGAAAAAAACCTAAGGTTACACGGATGTTATAGTTAGGAATTAGCGTTTAAAAAACCTTAGAAACTCACTGAAAAAAACCAAAGGTTACAGGGACGTTATAGTTAGGAAATATAATTTAAAAAAACCTAAGAAATTAACTGAAAAAACCAAAGGTTACAGAGACGTTATAGTTAGGCTCAAGTTTCACTCGTACAAAACAAGAGAAATTCAGCCGTTATAGTTAGCTGAGCTAACTGTAACTCACGCCCCCGCAATGCACTGCTCACATATTACATATTACACCACTCATGACATGGTCAGTGACATCACTGATTGGTTTCGCAATACACCACTTTCCTCCCCGTTCTCAAATTAATCTTGGCATTTGACCATTTGGGTCTGTAATTGCTATTGTGAGATCTAGCATGCTAGTCGGGACAGGTCCCACGTTTTTCACCAAGATAGAGAATTTAGGCTCTGTCAGCCAATTGGCTTTCATGTAGGAGGTCCTCCCCCCTTTCATATCCTGCTTAGGACCAGCTCTGGATGCATGTGCAACATAATTAAACAAAGAGGAACCGTGCGGCTTAACAAATTACAATGCACATGTATTTACGTTTCGTCCCTGATCGGCAGCATTTGTTTGGCTTCATGAATTAGAATATAACCTGCCTGGCAACTTTGTTGCATTTATTTTTTGTTTGAGGGAAATGTAATGTTTACTTTGTGGCAATGACGACGATTTCTCTTTTGATTGCAATAACAAGGAATATTATCCGTTATGCATTATATACAATTTCATTTTTCAGTTGCTTGCAAAAACAAAATGCAACAATTATAATTTATCATTATGTTGTATATCTGTAACATAACCGGCACTTTTACTGTTTGTTTTCAAATTTCCATATCTTTGAAGGTCACGTGACATCCCTCGATTTTAAGATGATTGTGCACAGTGTTTTGCATACTGGCCCTGACGATGCCTCTGAGTGGGTGAAACACATTGCCTTATTAAACTTCTTTGGAATCCAAAACAGAGGTGTGCCAGTCTTCATATATTTTGATTCCGACCTTTTGGATATTCAAAACGGGTCTTGCACCCGTTAACTCGCACTGATCCCACTGCGTGGTGGATGCAGCTGAGCTGCTGCAGGTACTCTCTCACATATATATATATATATAAGATTAAGAAAAGCTGCCAGCCTGCCAAAAGGAAAAATGAAATTTCATACACAATTGGTGACAGAGAAAGAAATTATTGTTATTACCATTTTATTGAATTGGTTTAACAATAGTTCTAAGAAAATGTTTTTTTTTAAATTATCATGCACTTTGCACTTTCACAAAGGGAGAAAACAAGAAAGGGTCTCCAAGGCAACTTATCACTCGCACTTGCACTTTATTTTATGATTAATCATGCATGGTAAACAAATTGGTCAAACGTTATAACAAAAACCCAAGTTTGGATACCATAGGAGGGTGGGTGACAGCAAGGATATTGGAACTAAAAATTTATTTTACAGGGATTTTCTATTTATATATATATTTATATATTTATTTACATATACAATTTTTAAACTTTTTGTATAAACGTTATCTTTGCCTTATTGATCTCCATCCCCCTTTGAACTGACTCACCACATAAACAGTGATCAAATATCTATTTTAGAGAATTTTGATCCAACAGTTCAAGGTTTTAAAGTCTGTGTAAGGTCGTTCTCACATTGTTGAATTTTATGGAGAAAAGTAATCCTTTATGCCTATATTTTATGTGTGTAAAGACAGACTGTATGAGATATTTTACAAAGATGTTGTCCATGTTTTTGATTGCGGTATTTTTTTGCACTTTCAACTATGCACCTGTCACTTTAAAAGAGAAAATCCAAGCCGTGATCAAGGCTCGTTAGAGCCAAAACGCGTAATGGCTGCTCGAAAATAAAGATACTTCAAGCACTAATATGGTGGTCCGTGCCCGTTTGTGGAAGGAAGTCTACAGCGAGTGACGGAATCGAAAGGATATATATATATATATATATATATATATATATATATATATATATATATATATATATATATATATATATATATATATATATATATATATATATATATATATATATATATATATTACCTACTGGCGGTCGCCAGTAGGTAGTTATAGTTACAACCTAGTTTCCATAGGAAAAGCATTTTTTGATTTGCTAATAACTTTGGCGTCGTTTGACGAATCTTTATGAAATTTTGCAAAAAGTTGCACTTTTAGGTTAGCTCCTATCTTGAAAGTTTGGGGGTGATTTGTCAAGCGGGGCTGAGAAATAAGGGGGGTCCAAAAACGCGTTTTCTCCATAGGAAATTTTGTGACGAGCTACAGCCCGAACTGCTGAACGGAATTACGTCAAATTTGGCAGAAAGGTAGAGCTTGGTTCAGAAAGCGACCTTTTTTTAAATGGGGTAAATCCGTTCAGTAGTTTTTGAGAAATACAAAACATAAGAGTCAAAAAATCAATTTCCCATAGGAAACTTTGTGCAAGGCTACAGCCGAAACTACTGAACGGAATTACCCCAAATTTGGCAAAAAGGTAGTGCTTGGCTCAGAAAGCGACCTTTTCTAAAATGGTGTAAATCCGTTCAGTGGTTGCTGAGAAATAAGAAAAATAAAAGGTTCAAAATCTGGGCGGAGCCTAAGTCCCGTGCACGAGCTTCACTGTGATTGGCTGTGAACACTTCAAACCAGGAAGTGTTGGCAGCCATCTTGTGGCTTGGTAGAAGCGAGTCACTAGAAAACAGAGAAACAAAGGTATAAAACAAGAGAAGGGGGCAGGGTAGAAACACTGTGAAGGACCCCAGGGCCAAAAAAAGCATTTTTTATAATAATAAAAAAAATCGGCGCAATTCGCGCTGGGGTCGAGGGTTCCCGCGTTTTATTTTAATGAGGTCCCCGGGTGGGCTAGGTCTCGCGGGCATTTCTTAAAAAATAATAGCTGGGGGTCGCTGGGGCTGCGGGGGCCCGCTGGGGTCCCCGCAGCCCCGGGCTACACTCATGTTGGGAGGGGGGTTGCGCGGCCCCTCTCCTGGAGCCCTCCATGTGCTTATAACTTTGGCGTCGTTTGACGGATCTTTATGAAATTTTCAAAAGGTTTCTCTTTTTGATCAGCTCCTATCTTGAAAGTTTGGGGTTGTTTGGTCAAGGGGGCTGAGAAAAAGGGAGTCCCAAAATGTGTTTTCTCAATGCATTTTCCATAGGAAACTTTAGACAAGGCTACAGGTCAAACTGCTGAACGGAACTATGTCAAATTTGTGAGGGAGAAAGGTTGTGGTCGAGAAAGCGCGCTTTTGTTGAAATGGTGTAAATCCGTTCAGTAGTTTTTGAGAAATATCAATATTTGAGAATTCTGACATTTGATTGGCTGAGGGTTACGAGCACGAGCTCGCGGCTCATTGGCTGTGAACGGTTGAAACTAGGAAGTGTTGGCAGCCATTTTGTGACTTAGTCCGTCAGCTCGCATCTCTCCGTGTAGAAGCCATTGGGTGTGTAGTTTTACCTCTGCGAGGCAACATTGGCATCTGTGTCTGTGTAAGATACTCCTTTCAGGCTGCCTCTCCCCACATCACGAGGTCGCGGCTATGCCTTTAGAAGCCAGTCCGTTGGCTCGGAGCTCTGTGAGTCAGTCTGTCGGCACGACCCTCTACACAACCCAAACACCACTGCACTACCTAACTAAACACTAAACCACTACTGCCAGCACGACCCCTACACTACAGAAACGCCACTGCACTACCTTAAACCCTAAAACACTACCCCCAGCACGACCCCCTACACTACAGAAACACCACTGCACTACCCTAAACCCTAAAACATTACCCCAGCACGACCCCCTACACTACCCAAACACCACTGCACTACGTAACTAAACACTAAACCACTACTGCCAGCACGACCCCTACACTACAGAAACGCCACTGCACTACCTTAAACCCTAAAACACTCCCCCAGCACGACCCCCTACATTACAGAAACACCACTGCACTACCCTAAACCCTAAAACATTACCCCAGCACGACCCCCTACACTACCCAAACACCACTGCACTACGTAACTAAACACTAAACCACTACTGCCAGCACGACCCCCTACACTACAGAAACGCCACTGCACTACCTTAAACCCTAAAACACTACCCCCAGCACGACCCCTAAACTACAGAAACACCACTGTACTACCCTAAACCGTAAAACGCTACCCCCAGCACAACCCTCTACACTACCCAAACACCACTGCACTACCGTAAACCCTAAAACACTACCCACAGCAGGACCGCCTACACTACACAAACACCACTGCACTACCCTAAACCATAAAACACTACCAGTCCATTGTCTCACAGCTCTGCATTTGCGAGCTGACGGCCCGTAGCTCTCTCTGTGCGAGCCGAGCCCACGGGCCGTAGCTCTCCCTTTGCGAGGCAGCCCGGCGGCCCGCAGGTCTCCCTGTGCTAGCCGGATCGCAGTTGTCCCAACCGATATTGGGAATATAAGGCAGCTCTAAAAAGAGCCTTTGTGTTTAGTAGTTGGAGCTACCTATAAGTGCGGATGCACAGCTTCAGGTTATTCAGAAAAACTCTATTTCCCTGATCTGTGAAGTGTACTCCATCACTTCTGTAGATATCAGCCATATCATAACATATGTTGTTGTTATAGATCGACCCCATTCTATGGTCTCTGAGGTATGCAGACACAGCTTTGTTGACATTCTTCCTAGATTTTTCAATCTGAGGACAAAATTTGTTTGACCATTTCCACTTCTGTCTTTGGCATATATTGGAATATACAAAGACAGTTTGAGGCAAAAGCAACATCAATTGTCTAAAGGTGTCCTTCATTAGCATTTGCAAACCTACCCCAGTCAATGTGCCTATGTCATTTCCACCACAGTGCACAATCATGAGGTCAGGGAGTTGGAGATGCAAACATGTTTTAACCAAAGGCAGTAATTGGTGCCACTTCAATCCTCTCTGTCCAAACCATTTAATGTCCACATTTTGTAAACCTAGGTCTAAGTCAATACGTCTCTGTTCTGCATACCTCTTGCACCAGAAAACATAGCTATGTCCTACGATCCACACTAGCATTTTGAAGGTGTAGCTGGAAGATATGGATAGATGTCTGTAGCTCATGCAGTCCGTTCGTAGAATAAGAGATATGTTTAAAGATGGGGAACTACTTTTTTCTCATACAAAACGATAACTGATTGGGAGATGAAAAACATTGTTTACTAAAAAGTAGGGTGTATATTAGTTTGTCGAAAAGCATCTTTGTGATTGGTTAATAAAAAGCAGTTTCAACGTAGAGTTCATATGATAGGATAAAATTTGCTCAGTTCAACCACACCTGCTACTTGCATTTGGAAAGCACTGTTCGAACTTAAAACAATGGTGAACTTTTAACCTGCACGTGCCCTTAAATGTTCGAGAAAATGTTGCAAAAAATATCGTTAGGTTTGAAAAAATGATGAACTTTTAACCTGCACGTGTCGTAGAATGTTCTAGAAAGTTTGTTGATAGAATACGTTGAACTTCTCACCTGTATGTGTTCTTAAATTTTTAAAAAACTGTTTATATGGAAAGTTAAAAAATAACCAATAGAGAGAAGTTTTGCAATTTGAAAAAATAAAGGAACTATTCTGATTTGTTCTTTACATGTATTTATGTGTGGAGCAACAGGGAAATTGTGCCATTACTGATTCCATTCTTGATGAGAGCGGTGCATTACATGTACTGTGTGACAAAGAAAGAATTGCAAATTTGGCAGGGAGAAAGGGTCTTGGTGCAGAAAGCGCTGTTTTGTGGAAATGGTGTAAATCCGTTCAGTAGTTTTTGAGATATTAAAGGAAAAAAAGATATATCTGGACTGTGCCTAACTCCCGAGCACGAGTTTTCCTCTGATTGGCTGCTAACAATTCAAACCAGGAAGTGTTAGCAGCCATCTTGTGCCTCGCATCGAGTGAAAATATAAAAGAAAGGTCCCGGGGGCAATTTAATATACCGGAGCTCTGTCTGTGCGAGATACCGCTTTCACGCTGCGTCTCCAGACATTAGCAGGTAACGCACCCTTTTCCACCATCAACAGCATACCTCCAACAATATACTTGGGCCCGCAAGTCTGCCTCTGCGAACCACTTGTCGGCTCACAGCTCTTCGGGTGCGAGTTCTCGGGCCCGCAGTTGTATCTGTGAAGCCAATACTGGAAATATACCGGAGGTATCTCTCTGCGAGATACGCTCTTCACGCTCCCTCTCCCCACATCAGTGTTCCGCAGCTATCCCTTTGGAAGCCGATGGCCCGCACCTTTCCCTATACTAGTCGGCCCGCAGGTGTTCCTCTGCGAGCTGGCCCGCAGCTCTTCCTCTGCGAACTGACGGGCCGCGGTTCTCCCTCTATGAGCCTGCTAGTCGGCTCGCAGTTCTTCATCTACGAGCCAGACCGCCGGCTCTTAAGTCTCTGAGAACAGATGTAATAGAGGCAACGATCATGCAGGTCGGACACCCAACACTGCTCCGACATCCCCCAGTAGGAGCTCCTTTTCCGCCTTCTCCCCTCACCCCCACCCCCCACAAACAAATGTGACAGTCACGTTAGGTTGGAGAAATAAGAATCTTAGTCATGTATGCATTTACATATAAAACATTTTATTAAAACAAAACAACAACAAATAAAACTATGTACATCCATGTCGTGTCATCGCTGGACCATTTGTGAATCACAGCCTGTAAGACAAAAAGAAAGATAAGATGGTGCGTCATGCGTCCAGCCAAGGTGAAAGAGAAAGAGTGAGGGAGAAAGAGAGAAACAAGGAAAGAGTGAGAGAGAGAGGAAGACAAAGAAATAGAGAAAGAGTGAAAGAGAGAAATAGTGTGAGAGAGGAAGAGAGAGAGAGAAAGAGTGAGAGAGAGGAAGAGAGAGAGAAAGAGTGAGAGAGAGGAAGAGAGAGGAAGAGTGAGAGAGAGGAGAGAAAGAATGAGAGAGGAAGACAGACAAAGACAGAGAAAGAGAAAGAGTGAGAGAGAGAAAGAGTAAGAGTAAGATACAAGGAAAAGAGAGAGAGAGAAACAGTGTGAGAGAGAGGTAGAGAGAAAGAGAGAAAGAGAGAGAGAAAGAGTGAGAGAGAGGAAGAGAGAGAAAGAAAGAATGAGAGAGAGGAACAGACAGAGAAAGAGAGAAAGTGTGAGAGAGAGAAAGGAAGAGATGGAGAGGGAGTGTTGACACTGGAGAAAATCTTCGCAGCTTACCTTTGTGCCTCCGGTGTGTCTCCAACCACGTGCCGGGACATAGTGCACCCTTAAGTTTAGTGATCTCAAAGATAGTATAGAATTTGTAATTGCAGAGTACATACAACGGCACGCGCCTAATTATCTGTTTCGGCAATGCGCACTCAGGCTGCTGCAGCCCATCCACTCCCACTGCTCGGAGGTGTCTGTGCGCTCTTATGCGCCCAGGCTGCTGCACACTATCCACTCCCACCGCCCAGAGGTGACTGCCCGCTGCTGCGGAAAGAAGTATCTCTGCTCACCTTCCGCCACCGGCGTGTGTGTAAGAGGGTGCACCACGTGCTGAAGCAACTTTGTCAGGCGTTGTCAGGATGGCCACGCATCATCGCAGATTGTACACTCGTTCAGCTGTGGTGGTGTGGGGGGGGACGTCGATTCGTGAATCACAGCCTGTTAGATAAAAAGCACGATAGTATTGTGCGTCATTCGTCCATCAAAGGAGAGAGAAAGACAGAGAGAAAAAGAAAGAAGGAGTGAGAGGAAGACAGAGAGAAAGAGAGAAACAGTGGGAGTGACAGGAAGAGAGAGAGAAAAAGAAAGAAAGAGTGAGAGGAAGACAAACAGAAAGAGAGAAAGAGTGAGAGAAGAAGAGAGAGAGAAAGAGTGTGACAGAGAGAGAGGAATAGATGAAGAGGGACAGTGAGAGGAAGACAGAGAGAAAGAGGGAGAGAGACGAAGAGAGAAACAGTGAGAGACAGAAAGAGAGAGAAAGAGTGAGAGAGAGGAAGAGAGAGAGAAAGAGTGAGAGAGAGGAAGAGAGAGAGAGAAAGAGTGAGAGAAAGGAAGAGAGAGAGAAAGAGTGAGAGTGAGGAAGAGAGAAAGTGTGAGAGAGAGGAAGACAGAGAAAGAGAGAAAGAGTGAGATACAAGGAAGAGAGAAAGAGAGAAACAGTGTGAGAGAGAGGAAGAGAGAGAGAGAAACAGTATGAGAGAGAGGAAGAGAGAGAGAAAGAGTGAGAGAGGAAGAGAGAGAAAGAAAGAATGAGAGAGAGAGAGGAAGAGACAGAGAAAGAGAGAAAGAGTGTGAGAGAGAGAAAGGAAGAGATAGAGAGTGAGAGAGAGAGAAAGAGTGTGAGTGACAGAAAGGAAGAGATGGAGAGGGAGAGTGAGTGTTGACACTGTGGAGAAAATCCTCACAGCTCACCTTTCTGTCACCGGTGTGTCTCCAACCACGTGCCAGGATATAGGGCAGCCCTCAAGCTTAGTCATCTGAAACATAAAAATTGAATCAGTAATGGATGAGTACATACAACTGCGTATGCCTAAATCGCTGTCCCGCCTTTATGTATCCAGGCTAGTGTACCCCATCCACTTCCACTGCCAAGAGGTGTCTACCCGCTGCTGTACACCCAGGCTGCTGCACTCCATCCACTCCCACTGCCCAGAGGTGTATGACAGCCGCTGCGCACCCAGGCTGCTGCACCCCATGCACTCCCACTGCCCGGAGGTGACTGCGTGCCGCTGCGCACCCAGGCTGCTGCACCCCAGCCACTCCCACAGCCCGGAGGTGACTGCCCGCCGCTGCGCAAACAAGCCTCTCTGCTCACCTTACACCACCGGCGTGTGTCGAAGAGGGTCCACCACGTGCCGAAGAAACCTCCTCACCCGTTGTGTACACGCGGAGAGCGGAGCTCACAATTTACGTTGAGTGTTGATTGCAGGATGGCCATGCTTCATCGGAGGCCTGCAAGACAAAAAGCAAGATAAGATTGTGCGTCATGCGTCCATCAAAGGAGAGAGAAAGAGAGATAGAGAGAGAAAGAAAGAGTAAGAGGAAGACAGAGAGAAAAAGAAAGAAAGAGTCAGAGGAATACAGAGAGAAAGAGAGAAAGAGTGAGAGGAAGAGAGAGAGAAAAGAAAGAAAGAGTGAGAGGAAGACAAAGAGAGAAAGAGTGAGAGAGACGAAGAAAGAGAGAAACAGAGAGAGAGAAAGAATGAGAGAGAGAGGAAGAGACAGAGAAAGAGAGAAAGAGTGTGAGAGAGAGAAAGGAAGAGATAGAGAGTGAGAGAGAGAGAGAGAGAGAGAAAGAGTGTGAGTGACAGAAAGGAAGAGATGGAGAGGGAGAGTGAGTGTTGACACTGTGGAGAAAATCCTCACAGCTCACCTTTCTGTCACCGGTGTGTCTCCAACCACGAGCCGGGATATAGGGCAGCCCTCAAGCTGTCATCTGAAACATAAAAATGGAATCAGTAATGGATGAGTACATACAACTGCATATGCCTAAATAGCTGTCCCGCCTTTGTGTATCCAGGCTAGTGTATCCCATCCACTTCCACTGCCCAGAGGTGTCTACCCGCTGCTGTACACCCAGGCTGCTGCACTCCATCCACTCCCACTGCCCAGAGGTGTATGACAGCCGCTGCGCACCCAGGCTGCTGCACCCCATGCACTCCCACTGCCCGGAGGTGACTGCGTGCCGCTGCGCACCCAGGCTGCTGCACCCCATCCACTCCCACTGCCCGGAGGTGACTGCCCGCCGTTGCGCAAACAAGCCTCTCTGCTCACCTTACACCACCGGCGTGTGTCGAAGAGGGTCCACCACGTGCCGAAGAAACCTCCTCACCCGTTGTGTACAAGCGGAGAGCGGAGCTCACAATTAAGGTTGAGTGTTGATTGCAGGATGGCCACGCTTCATTGCAGGCCTGCAAGACAAAAAGCAAGATAAGATTGTGCGTCATGCGTCCATCAAAGGAGAGAGAAAGAGAGATAGAGAGAGAAAGAAAGAGTGAGAGGAAGACAGAGAGAAAAAGAAAGAAGGAGTGAGAGGAAGATAGAGAGAAAGAGAGAAACAGTGGGAGTGACAGGAAGAGAGAAAAAGAAAGAAAGAGTGAGAGGAAGACAAACAGATAGAAAGAGTGAGAGAAGAAGAGAGAGAGAAAGAGTGTGAAGGAGAGAAAGGAAGAGATGAAGAGGGACAGTGAGTGCTGTGTCTCCAACCACGTGCCGGGACCGAGTGGAGCCCTCAAGCTCCCACATCTAAACATAGTACAGAATTAGTAATGGGAGAGTATATACGATTGCGTACCCCTAAATCGCTGTGCCGCCTTTGTGTATCCACTCCCGCCGCCCAGACGTATTTGCCCACCGCTGCGCACCCAGGCCTCACTGCTCACCTTTTCGTGGACAGGGCACCCTCCGCATCATGCAGTCCCGCTCCGCAGGCCAACAGGTCTCACATTTGGTGCTGCGTCCTGATTTTGCCATGCCAGAGGACATACTAGTGCACCTATCATCATCGCAGGTTGCACACCCGCTCAGTCCTTACGGTGCCACTAACTCAGTGAACAGTGAGGCCACGCACGTGGTGGTAGGCCTCCCTGTTTGGTGGCTCAGGCCTACACTGCGGTCCAGCAGGGCACACAAAACCTGAGCTGTCAGACGGGCCATCACCGCAGGCTGTACACCCGCTCAGCAGTTACGGTACCCGTACCTCAGTGGACCGAAAGTAACCGTCCCGTGCCGGTGTGCCTGTGCCGGCCGCAGTGCATCCGGTGCGAGCAACTCTGAAATGGCGTCGAGCACGTGCGCCCGGTCTTTTTTATTGGCAGGGTCACGTGTCCTGTGACGCCTGTGCTGGATGGGTGTGGTGTGGGTGTATACTAGCCGTGAGGGAGTGGCTGTGGCATACTGACAACTAGGGTGTGACCAGCAAATCACTGCAATGAAAATCTGGGCCATGTAGCATTGTTGTCCTTCCCTGTAAGCGGAGTGGGCTGGCCTGGCGTATGCCAGTTCTGCGTGAGGCTGTGAAGAATGACTCCGGAGTTATGGGCGTGGCTCCATCGTGAGCTGTATGAGGAATCAACTGATGCGGCACTGTTGCCAGATTGGGCTAGATCACGCACAATTGGGCTATATTTTTCCCGGTTGTGCGGTAAAATTTAGGTTTGTGCTAGTTGCCAGATTATAAATATATATACAGCGCTCCAGCAAACTAGTATGTTAAAGCGCTTTATTAGACAAATATTTACTTGGCAGCCTGCTGCAACATCAATTCCAATCCATTCACCGCCTGCTTGACGATGTCCCTGCCCCTCCTTCCTTAAAGTAGCAATATTGGGCTAGTTTGGGCTACTTTTTGGTTGTCTTTGGGCTAGAGAATGCTTAAAAATCTTGCAACACCATGCCGGTGTTCTTGTTGTAGTGCTGCCGTCACCCGGGTCGCAAGCGTCAATGTGTCACTCTGTGAGCCAAGTCCGTGAACATGGCCAACATGGAAGGTACGGGGAATCACTGACCCTACATTCATCCATAGTTCCACACAAGAAAGATGGTGGACATGACACATCTGTGTGGGTGTGAATGTTTATTGCACATTCAGTGGAGTATTGCAGCTGTAGCAATACTGGGCCATGCAAAATTCAAATTTCAGTTTTTGGGACATGGAGGGCAGCCAATTAGAGACAAGCTCGTTGTCGGAGTTAGGGTGCGCCAACATATGTACTTATACAATCACTCCGCCAATCCCCACGCACTTATAAATTCACTATACACTCTCCTTGCAGTACTCTAATCATCCAGTCTCTACATACGTACTTGTACAATGACCGAGACAAAGTTACATAACCAAAGTTTTCTCCCACTGTCAAAGGTAAGTTGGTTGCATACGCTGTCCAGAGCACAATGTAATGTGGTAGGGCCCAGGGGCAGCATATTGCATACATAATGAACACACGGACACAGATAGATAGTGGAACTGGGTACGAGCATGTGCACTCGACTCCTTTTTATTACCAGGGTCACATGTCCAGTGACGTCTGTGCTGGATGTGTGTGGGGTGAGTGTAAGCCAGCCCTCCGGGAATGGTTGGTGCTGGTAACAAGTACAACAGTAATCATCAGATCACACACAGAGATTCAATCATAAAGGGTCCATGACTTGTGCTATACTAAGTTAGGGGCACCAGATCTGAAATCATACACAAAATATTCTGTCATAAAGGCTGTCGGGGGCTAATCTAGTTTGTCTCCAAGAGACACATATAGAAGGGTCCCAATTGTATCTATTAAATAGCTTAGGATATAAAGTCATTGGGGGAACTACACAAGGGACCCGTACCAGGGGTGTAGTCATTTTAGCTCGGTATAACTATCTCCCTCAATCTATTCGAACTAAGTCAGATTCCCATGGGAGATGGACGGTTACCGAATGTCGTATTACACCTACATTCTTATTTACCTTATGTTCTATCTATGGGAGTGTTTTAGATGACCCTACTGTGATTAATCAAATTTCCGCCGAACTGGCTCACTGGCCCCTGCCTATCATCCTATGTGGGGATCTCAATATTAACTTACCTTCTAACTGGGGAGATAACTCACAATGCCTTCAGACTTCCCGCAAACCTAAAGTGCTTTTGGCTCTTAAAAATCTTTTACACACTCATGGGTTGGTGGATGTTTGGTCTCATCTCTATTCTAATATACCCGGCTACACATTTTTTTCCGCTCCACATAAATCTTTTGCTTGTTTGGATTTTTTTTGGGTTTCTTCGTCCCTAATTCATTATAGCGAAATCGAAGTACTGCCCCGTATTCTTTCTGATCACAATCCTTTAAGTCTTAATATCCGGGGGCTGATTATACGTAATGAAACCTCTTCCTGGAGTTTTGAAAGAGCACTCCTACAGGATGAAGGCTATCAGTCCCATATGAAACAATGGATAAAGTTTTTTCTTGACAACAATCTTGGCACAGCCCCTACCATGGTTGTCTGGGATACGCTAAAAGCCTGTGTTCGTGGGGAAACTCTTCAATATTCACTTAAGAAAAATAAATTAGAGAAAGCCCAATTAATGGAACTACAAATAAAACTAGCTAAAATGGAGGAAAACCTTATTACAGTCATTCAGTCTAATGGTGAGACCGACCCGGCACAATTGGCAGTTGCGGCTGCCAGGGCAGAGATTTGCTCAGTACTGGCCGATAAAGCCGCCTCCAAATGGGCTGCGGCTCGGGAGAAAACATACGAATTCAGTGAAAGAATTGGCCATCAGCTGGCTATGAGAACTAGGTTGCAGGTTTCGGCCAGTGAAATTCAAAAAATTAAAACTCCCGCAGGAAGTATTACCAGCAATCCTAAAGAAATTCGGGCAGCCTTTTGTAAATTCTTTCAAGACCTATATTCTGAAAGTGTGGGCGAGCAATTAGACCTTAGCCGCCACCTAGATACCTATCTAGATTCAATCTCATTAGCAAGGCTGAGTAGAGAAGAGCGCGAGGTACTTGAACTCGCTCCATCCTGGGAAGAAGTTGTTAGAGCTTTGCATAGCCTGCCAGATGGGAAAGCTACCGGGCCAGACTGTATCCCAGTGGAATTTTATAAGGTTTTTCTCCCACAAATTAAAGTTATTCTTTACGATGTAGTGACCCAAATTTTTCAGGGTGTCTCTCCCCCTCAATCTTGGTCTACAGCCAAGATTATAGTGTTCCCCAAAAAAGATAAACCGCCAATGGAGATGGGCTCATATAGACCAATCACCCTAATTAATGGTGACTCAAAAGCGTACTCTAAAATTCTTGCCTCGCGGCTTTCGGCCAGAATTGAAAGTTTAGTGTCAAGGTGGCAACATGGCTTTATCCCCGCCAAAGGCACAACAGAACATATTCGTAGACTCATTACCCTGCTTGACGCCTCACAGGTTTCGGGAGACCCAATCGCTGCAATCTTTCTAGATGCCGAAAAAGCATTTGATCGGGTCTCCTGGAATTACTTGTGGGGCGTCATGCAGAGAATGAACTTTGGGATCAATGCCATTCAAGCTATTAAGGCATTATATACTACCCCCATGGCTAGGGTATCTATTAATGGGGGGCTGACGGAATTGATTAAAATCACGCGGGGAACCCGTCAAGGTTGCCCCTGCTCCCCATTGCTTTTCGCCATTTATATCGACCCGTTTATTAAGAAGCTAGAAGCCAACCAGGCTATTTCACCTGTGAGTAGATTTGGTCTAGAGTCTAAAATCATGGCCTATGCCGATGATTTGGCTTTGGTTACACCAGATCCAAAGAATGCCATCCCAGTAATTGAAGCTGAGGCTCATCTATTCGGCTCTCTATCCGGATATAAGCTAAATAAAGGAAAAACTCAAATTATAACCAACAGCAAGGTTATCTGGAATGATGAAAGGGTAGTGGCCAAAGCCAAATATCTTGGTATTAATATCTCAGCCGATATTGATCTCATAGTAAGTTATAATACAGACCCCCTTATTGCGGAGTCAAGGAAAGCCCTGAATCGCCTCAACAATCTTTCCATCGTCGGGCGTTGCAATTTGCTAAAAATGATTTTTTTTCCTAAAATATTATATTTATTTAGGGCTATACCCTTAGAGTTTAATAAACTGACACTCGTAAGGTTCGAAAGGTTATTTTCCCAATTTGTATGGGCATTTTCCCAACCTAGAAGGGCATTCAAATTCTTGTCTTTACCTCGGGATAGAGGGGGATGGGCCCTTCCCAATTTAAAATTCTATTATTGGGCCACAGTCCTGCAAACATGTCCCATATTATTACAAGATTCTCCCCCTTTGTCATTTGCTGGTTTGCCCTCACTTTTCGAACTTTTGCTCGGACCCGACGCTTGGGGTTGTCTGTGGCGGCAGTTAGAATTGGGTTACTTTAAAAGGGTGAAATTTAAGTCCCTTCTTGGGGTTTTTAAGGTTTTTTCAGCCATACGCAAGTTTCTTGGTCTTGGCAGACTAAACTTCTATACCCCTATTAGAAATAACTTTAACCTTCCGGATATTTTCAACTCATCCTATTTCCAAAACTGGATTGATAAAGGAGTAAAGAAACTAGGAGACCTCTGTTCAGCTGACGAGATCTTGGCGTTTGAAGATCTTCAATCCTTTTATAATTTAGATAAGAGGGAATTCTTTAAGTACTTAGCTATTAAATCTTTTTTTTACGAAAGACTGGGGGGCCGTCGGGCTTCACCAAGTGTAATTTGATAGAGAAGCTATGTGGAGAGTCGATACCACGTATTGGAGTTATTTATAACATGTTTAACATTTTGATGCCTGATGATCTGCTTTTAATATCCACTAAGTGGCAACAGAAATTGGACATTACCAATAATGCTTTCTTACTTGCAGTCGAATTCGCACAAAGCGATTTGCTATCCTCTAGCCTTCAGGCGCAGTTCTACAAGACTTGCTTTTTTTTATATTTTACTCCTAGCAAGATTGCAAAATGGGGCTCTGGTAAAGGAACATACTGTCCTCGCTGTACTGAGTTTAAAGCTGATTCAATCCATATGTTTGCCACATGTGTTAAATTAGAACCATTAATAAATAAAATCCAACACTTTCTGGGACAGGTGTTATCTCATAATCTGGTGCTGGCTCCCTCCACGATATTGTTGGGTGTAACGGAATTGATTGACCGAAAGAAGGGAGGGGCACTAATATTCATTGCTATGGCCGTTCTTAGGTTATGCATTGCTTCTACATGGTTGGATCCCGACCCCCTAGTCTTTACACATTGGCTAGCTCGGCTTTATTCAATACATTCTTTAGAGAGGGCAATATATGCTAAAAAGGGTCTCAGGTCAAAAAAAAAGGGACTAGTAATCTGGGGTCCCCTTTCACATTGGTTAATTTACCAAGGATAAATATGGGAGAGACTAAAAGAACTGGAATTCTCTCTCTACATTTATGTATAAGACAACTTTCCTAGGTTACTAGGGTTGCTTGGGTATATTATCCTCTCTTTGTTTTCTCTTTTTGGGAAAAACGGTTAAATATTCATCCTGCAGGGAGGTTTTATGCTTTATTATGGTATTGCTGCATTGGTCACTTTATTGAATGTTCTTTTTTAAAGGTGTGAAAATTAACTCTTATCTACTTAAGGTTTTTTGCTGCTGTGGGTCAAAAATTGCTCAAATTTAATATTTTGTGATCTTAATGTATGGTACAATGGGATATTTGTGATAAGATTGTATTTTATTATCATTTTTGTTTTCTTAGAAACGGCCTCCCATATATACTTTCTTTCTGTGGGGGGTGGGGTGGGATTGCTACACTTTGTCCATTTTTTCTTCGCTGTAACCGAAATGTTCTTTATTTCTCACTGCAATTGTAAAAAAAATAATAATAAATAAATAAATTAAAAAAATAAAGGGTCCATCAGTTGTGGTGGACTGAGGTAGGAGCATCAGAAGCATTCCGCGTGTGCACAGCTAGCGATGATGCGTGCGTGGTCCGGGCGGGCCGCACTGGGAGCAATGTGTCATGCCTACTGGACTCCGTCATCTGGAATCGCGACTCAATCTGAATTGTGAGCTCTGCTGTCCGCAGTGTAGATCGAAGGCAGTAGTCAGCACAGACATAGAGGAAAGCTTTTTGTCACTTCCTCTTGAGAAAATTCAACGACATAGAGTACAATTCTGTCTGCAATTAATAAATCAAGACTGAATTCAAATTGTGAGCTCTGCTGTCCGCAGTGTAGACTGCCATTCAGTGTTCCTTTGGACTTGCAAGATGAATTTGGTCATTGTACTAAAGCTATAATTGATATCAAAAAGTTCTTGAAGCAAGGATACTAAAAGGATATTATGTAGGTTTAAGGGTACGTGGCGATGACTTATGGTGCAGTGAGCTAGTGGCACCTGAAGCACTCAGCGTGTGCGCATCCTGCGATGATGCGTGGTCCGTGTGGGCCGCACTGGTAGCAATGTCTTTTGTTTAATGAATTCTGCCTTAATAAGGCCACGTGGCGTTTACTTGTGGTGCACTGAGTTAGTGGTACCTCTGGCGCTCAGCGTGTACACAGCCTGCGATGATGCGTGGTCCGGGCGGGCCGCACTGGGAGCAATGTGTCATGCCTACTGGACTCCGTCATCTGGAATCGCGACTCACTCTGAATTGTGAGCCCTGCTGTCCGCAGTGTAGATCGAAGGCAGTAGTCTGTACAGACATAACTGTGCAGTGCTGTGCCGCTGTGTTCGCAGGGGGCTTGTGTCGAGGAGGCCCGCGGTCATGGCGGCAGCCACGTGGCAGGGTGAGGGTCGCCGCTCTGGCAGACGCGTTGGCTTTCACACAAGTGAACCACGCCCAGAACCCCGGCCTATTTATTCACACTTCTACGCTGGAGTGGCGTACGTTGGACCAGCCCACTGCGCTTCCGCTTACAGGGGGCGACGACACAGGTTCATGACCGAGATCTTCCCCACTGCCTGAGGTAACATGGTTGCGTCCACTGTCCATAACACTACAAGCACCAGCTTGTTTTTGGATCGCACAGCAGATAGGTTTAATGAACATCATAGTTAGAAATTAGCATTAAAAACCTTTGAAATTCACTGAAAAAACCATAGGTTTCAGGGACGTTATAGTTACAAATTATCATGTTAAAAACCTTTGAAATTCACTGAAAAAACCATAGGTTTCAGGGACGTTATATTTACTTGCACATTTCACTCGTACAAAACCATAGAAATTCGGCCGTTATAGTTAGTTGAGCTAACTATAACTCACGCCCCACAATGCACTGCTGATGACGTCACATATTACATCATTCATGACATGGTCAGTGACATCACTGATGACATCACTTATGACATCTCAAATGACATCACTGAAGACATCACTGATGACATCATCCAGTGAAAATCTGATGCACCTTCTCATACCTTAATAAAACATTTGATACACCCATTCTAAAATACAGACTACCATTTTCGAAACAATACAGACACCAATACCAGTTACTACATACGCATGCACTGATTCCTAGGTCTACACACACATCCACTCATTCACCCATAAAGTCACTCATACATGCAGTCACTCATCAATACAACACTATCATATGCACTCATACACCTATACAGACACTCACACACTGCCACATATCCAGAGTTACTCACACACCTAGTCAGTCATGCAAAGAATCAATCATACTTCCATTTACTCACCTATACAGTTATACAGACACCACCTCACTTATTCATACAGATACTAACACATAATTACTCTCTTATAGAATCACTGATACAAATACACTCATCCATGCAGCCACTCTCACAATTACTGACTCTCACATATAGTTATTTATATACACCATCACTCACATATACTGCCTTTTACATATGTACTTACTTGCACATGTACCACTGAGACATCCATTCACTCACCAACACACCCATACACACACTCACCCACCCATACAGCTGTTTCCACATGCACTCTTGAACCCATACACCCAGTGAATCAACCACTCACACATCTATGCACAGAGTCACACACCTCCCACTCACCCACACACACACTCAGGCAGCCATACAAATACTCAGGCAAGCAATCAATAACCCATATAGACACTCATGCAGGTACTCACCAACCCATGCAGCAGCTTACACAACAACACAGACTGATACAGACTTTCACACAGTTTAGTCACTAACCCATGCATTCAGAGACACATTTAATCACTCACTTATACAGTCAGTCACGTACCTACTAAATCCTCCATACAGACACTTATACACCCACTCATTCTTCAATACAGCTTGGCATATATATAAAACAAATTTAAACTTTACAGAAACACACAGTCACTGGATGATGTCATCAGTGATGTCATTTGAGATGTCATCAGTGATGTCACTGACCATGTCATGAATGATGTAATGTGTGACGTCATCAGCAGTGCATTATGGGGGCGTGAGTCATAGTTAGCTCAACTAACTATAACGGCCGAATTTCTATGGTTTGTACGAGTGAAATGTGCAAGTAACTATAACGTCCCTGAAACCTATGGTTTTTTCAGTGAATATATATATAGATAGATAGATAGATAGATAGATAGACAGATTAAAGCTGATATTAGATAAAACGTGCAGCCTTTGTGAGACGTATCACAATGTTATTACTTTGGTGCCAGGGGCATTGTAGCTATGGCTGTTATGTATTTCCCACGTAGAGACTTTTTACATTACTGTTGTCTGATAATCTGAGTTGATCACTGCTGGCAATCTTTGATATGGTGGCTGTTAATGTACTTTATCCTGATGTAGTCACTCTTACAACATGTATTAGTATTAGTAGCTCTGGATGCTTTTTATTGAAGCATTGTGGCTGTTATTTTCAGAAAAGTTTGGAAACCCCTATTTTTTGACCCATGACACACCCATTGACTTCAAACAATATAAATTGTCTGTATTTAATGTGCACTATTAACAAAATTCAGCTAGTTATGTAATTTATGTTTTGGTTGCTCAAGGGAGTTTGGCATACAAAAGTGTGAAGAGAATTAAGGTAAGCTGTGGATAAGATGTCAAAAGTAAAGAGACAACACAGGAATTAACCTGTTCTAGTTATCGGCAACTCTGGAACCTTAATCCACCCACATGAAAACCACCATTCATCTAATCATATAATTCAGCTGCATTATGCTGAAGGTAGTGCTGATAAACATAACTGTAGTTTTCAGTTTTTATATCTCAACCATAACCTACCTCAAGGTACGATCGTCAGTGAATATATAGGGCCTTATTTACAAGATGTTGCCTTAGGGCAGCACTGCAGACCTTCCTGCTGCGCTGCCCTACAGCAAAAGAAAAGTGCAGGAATGCCCCATATCTATCAGATACAGTGCATTCCTGTCTTTTCCCTGCGCTGGTGCACAATGTGCTGCCTTGCGTCAAGTTTTACATAGCGCGAACTAGACCCGAAGGTATCAGATCGCTTTACATGAGCACCAGTTGCGTTACATACAGACACATTCATTATTTTTTAGGCACTGGGAGATTAAGTGATTTGCCCAGAATCACAGGATGTTGAGCTGTCCTGCCGAATCTCGAACCCTGTTCCCCAGCTTTGAGGTCGACCGCTCCAGCCGTTAGGCCACATCCTTGCAGGGAAGATTGTTTTTGTGCAGGAAGGGAAACCTTCCTACACAAAAACAATCCCAAGAGGCTTTTTCCTCTTTCTGTGTATGCTGCAGAATGCAGCGCACTAGAAAAAGGAAAAATGGGGAGAAATAAAGGTATTTCTCCCCGTTGTGCCTCCCTTATGCCTCCCTTGCGGAGGCGTACGTTTTTGGGGCCACCTCAGAATTACGAATCCTCGTAAATCTGGGGCAGTGTCAAAAAGCCATGGGTGTTGCTGGGAACGCCAACAGCAACACCCATTGCACGTCCCTTTAACGCAGAAAACAGCGTTAAAGGGAACAATATTTACAAGGCTGCATTAAGTCACGCAAAGTGGCTTAGTGGTGCCTGGTAAATATGGAGCAGAACCCTGCTCCACCGGAGCGTCGCAACAAGTGATGCTCCCGAAGCGCAGCCTTATTGTAAATGAGGCCCATAGTTTTATGTAAGGCTAATGACAAAAACATGTTATTTAGAGCAAGTATATTAATAAAAAAAGGCTCACATGTTTATTATTACAGAGCAAAAGTCAAATTCCATGTTAATACTACAATAGAGGCCAACACAAACTCACTCTTCGAAAAGAAAGGAACTTGTCAAATACTCGTTAGACCTTGTGCTCTAGCTCTGAGCAAATATCTTTCTTCAGAATTTGACACTTGGAATAAATAGCAGGGCATAAACCCTATATACAGGTCAGGGGAGAGAAAGGTTCTTCTGGTTGAGGGAGGCGAGAAGCATCAGGACCCACTGGAGGATTCTCCTCTCCACAGTCAGAGCCGCTCCCAGCTCACACTCAACAGTAATAAGCAAGAGCGGGGAACAGTGCAAGTAAACTAAATACCTTCACATTGACTGACAGCAAAGCCATCGTTGACCACCTCAAATCCTGCAAATTGTCTCATTTCGAATCCTGTGCTGATCCCACTTTGGGTGCAAACAGTGTTTTGCTCCCGAATGAAAATCACAACAGATGTGAAGATACCACACTTTTTGCCCGCATACATTTCTAACAGTAAAATATGGTGGAATTTGTGCGGAGGAACCACAGCCACGTTCTGTTTTTTGTAGCATTAATGGGGAGTGCTGGCTTTAGGGTGGTAAGCTGGGCACGGGTTGGGGATGCCACTTAAGATATGATGGGCAGGGAGGACAGAGCAGACAGGTGAAGTGAGACAAGAGCAGCCTGCAGAGATCTTTGTGGGCCCAGCAATCTTCAAGGGAGGGTAACAATGAGATAACTCTGTGTGTGCTGGAGAGGTTTGTGTTTTTTCTAGTCACAGTTTTGAATCATCATAAAGTAGCGCAGAATGTTAATGCGCCTGCTGTAAAGCATAACCTGTAACATGCAGATCACTGATGAGTTTTATGTAGATAGCTCAATGGGTTACTTCTTTTGTCACAGGGATACTTTTATTACAGTCCTTCAAAAACAATACAGTGAGCTTTGATCCAGCATCACAGGACTGCATGCAGATAGCAAGGCAGAGGTTTAGAACCTGATTGCTTTTCCTCAATCTCATTATTTTAAGGTTGCTTAAAAGGGGTCCTTTGGGTAACAATATATGCTTTTGTCTTTTGTTAAATAAGTTTTTATTGCCATTTTAATAAGAAGAAAACGATACAGAAAGAAAAATGGTAGTGAGGGAACCTGTGGAGAAGGTGGCTGGAACTCAGAATTGGGAGGTAATTCGACTCCCAGTAAGTCTTGCAGCAGACGTAATTGGTATTGCCTCCCAAAAGATTGTGTCTGGATATGGCTGGTTAATGGCATTATAATGTGTTTTCAAACCGGTTCAGTTGGTTCACTCTAGAAGGAATTGACAACCATGTCGCCTTTCTCAATGCAATTATAGCATTAGTTTGCCACACCTGAATAGGTGTCAAATACCGACGCTTCCGAGAACTGCTGCTGTTTCAAAGTTCAGGGAAAACATGGCAGCCTCTGTATAGTCTATAGAAAAGTTGCAGAGAACTGTAACACCACTACTGTAGTATCACTGCTTGAATCCCAGGGGCCTTTCTGCTAGCATGGCTGCCAAGTAACCCCATCTAATGCGTGACACCTTCATCCAGTCCTGGTGTTTTAGCCAGCTTTTACTGTCTTTATAATTTTACAAGTGTAGCTGGAATGTCCCATTATGCAAAGGGCTGTAGGCAAAAAAGTGAAGAGAAGCTGTAGTTGTCACTCATGACATGGGGTGATGGCAGGTATTGTATGCTACTTTACCAGCAGACCACTGAGTTTAAGCATGAAGAGCTATTCAGAGGATTAGAATTGTTATAAAAAGTCTCAACTGGGGCTTGGCTTCGGCGCCACTCAAAATGGCCGCTTGACGGGGGAGCTCCGTCGCACCGAGGACAACTCGCGGTCTTTTGGTGCGTTTCCAGCACCCTTTGAACATCGGAAGACGGATGTTCATGCAGCGGAACTTGGTGCCATCATGAAGAGCTGCCTCATATAACGAAGCGCGCTGCGCTTCTCTCCATTTTTTATATCGGAGTGTCTCCTCACGGAACGGCCGCCATTTTGTTTTTCCAATGCAAGTAAGTGCCTGTCATTCAGCGTGCTGGGAAACTTTTCTCTGACATTTTTTCCTTGACTCCTGCAGCACTATGGGAACCCCGGCAGCCTCATTCTTCAACCTAAAGTTTTAAATGGGTCCTAGTGCTTCATGTCAGTCTATATGTCCTTAATGGTTCTTTTTAAGGCTCTTAAGTGCTGAGGTGATCATAATTTAATTCAAGAATTTGGGAAATATCCTCTGCTCAACGAACTCCAACCTCTCCTAAACAAGGAATTTCCGCATTGGTTATTGATGCCCAACTCTACTCTAACTATGCTCTGGTAGCTGCAACATACTAACTGCTCTGTTTTTGATGTTTATTGCGTTTCAGCCTAATATTATATTTCAATACTTATTTGTGGGAGGTTTAATATCACGGAAGCTGTATGGCACTTTGTGATGGTAATCTCGAGGAGCAACCTCAGCTATACAGTTCCCCTTTTATGGGTAGATTAAGAGAACCACAATTTGTATTTATTTCTAAAGAGCAGTCTTCGACGAGATCTGTTTCTCACTCATCAGTAGCAGCGCAATCATCTGTTGTTGAAGAAATGGCTGGTGTAGCTTCTCCTCGTACTTCTTCATCACAGTCTGCAATAAATAAGACCTCTCCACCTTCTTCAGCGTCAAAACGGTTGAAACATGACCTTCCTTCTCCGGACAAGCCGTCACCACCTATTTCCTTGGAACTGTTGCTGGAGGAGATTCGAGCTTTGCGTCCTTTTGTAGAGGAAACGAATAGCAAAATGCAGCTCCAAGACGAAAAGTGGTCTTCAATGGAAAGTAGAGTATCTGTAATGGAACAGCAACTTTCAGTTGTCCAAGGCGAGACTCAGAGAATTAGTTCTTTGGAAAGAGGTGCACAGGCTACAACAGCACACTGAGGATTTGGAAAACCGAAACAGGAGGAACAATCTATGCATTTACGGTTTGCCTGAAGCTTTGGAAGGAGATGACCCTGTCTCCTTTTTCTCCTCCTGCCTGCCAAAGTTGTTGGATATGCCTTTTTCAACCTCGCTCAACATTCAGAGAGCCCACAGACTTCGTCCTCGCCCTTCATTGTCTACATCTCCGACCAAGCCTAGGGGTGTTATCATGCTCTTCTTAAAATTTACTGACTTGCTGTCAGTTATCTCTGCAGCTAGGGCGAAACGTCAAATTTCATGGTTGGGCCAAAGAGTGTTCCTTTCTCAGGATGTTTCTAATGCCACCGGAGCTAGAAGAAAGGAGTTTCTCAACCTTCGAGCTTCTCTCCGTTCTCTTGGAGCCAGATATGGCCCCTTCCATCCTTGCACTTTCAAGGTAACTTTCCAAAACAATACTGTGTCATTTGAAGATCCTGCGGAACTTAAGAAGTTCATACAATCTCACACTTTGAGTAACATGGGCACTGCTGGTTCTCCCAATGGTTGAATAGTTTGTACTTGCTTGTAACTACTGTATTTCTCAATGTTATTGAATTGTGGTTCTATGTTGTGTCTCTCTATTATATCTTCGCTTACTAGACGATAGGTATTTGATATTTCTTGTATTGTTCTTTTTTGTAGCCTTGCAGGTTCGTATGATGTACTTAACATGTTTGGTCCGTTTTCCTCATTGTTATCTCCTTTGCCCCTGGTGTGGCTCCGATTCCCCCGTCTCGAGTGTGTCATTCTCTCGTGTGTCGTCACCACCACAGTGTTATTTCGTTCTTGTCCCCTACAGGTATGTTTCTTCAGTCGTCCTTTATGGATATGTACTGTCTTCTTTTTTGGCTTTCCATTTCCCTTTTTCATATTTTCCTTTTCTATCTTTTGTTTCCTTTCATCCTTTCTCTTTCTACTTCCTTTCTTACTTTCGCTCTGCAGATATCCTTTTCTTTCTTGTACTATATAATGCAATTTTCTGTTCTACTCTTCCCTCTTTTCTCTCAAACATACCTTTTCTCTACTCTTTGGCTTGGCCTATTGCTCTTTCTATACTCCTTCACTAATGCTAATTCCATAGTTTTGACTTCTAAGTTATTTTCTTGCATTCAGAGTTGTCACATGGAATGTATTTTTCAATGTAGCATTGTTATTGGTTCTCTTGTTCTATATATATTGCTTATTTTCTTACATTCAGAGTTGTTACTTGGAATGTAAAAGGATTTATTAACCATATAAAAAAGGCAGAGAATTATCTCTCATTTAGCCTCCTATAATCCTGATTTAGCTTTATTACAAGAAACTCATCTGTCGGAGGCTGAGGCTCTTAAACTCAAACGTAACTGGGTTGGTTCAGTTCTTGTTTCTCCTACCACTACAAAGAAAAATGGTGTTATTATTTTATGCCATAAAAAGTTGAAATGTTCTGTTGTATCGCAAGAAATTGACGCAGATGGTAGATGGATTTTAGTTAAATTACTTATTAATGATAATATCTCTTTAACTGTCTTCAATATTTATGGTCCAACTCAACCAGATTATTCCTTCTGGCCTACTATTACAAACAAATGTTTGCAGCACAAAGATGAATTTTTTATCCTAGGGGGCGATTGCAATCAGATCATGGACCCCTTTATTGACCATAAGTCTCAGATACGTTTTGTCCCTCACAAAGCTCACAAACAATTTCATAGTACCATTGCACAGACACATCTCGTAGATGCTTGGAGATTATGTAACCCAGACCAAACAGAATTTTCTTTTTTCTCCCCTTCACATTGTTCCTTAACCCAATTAGATTACCTCTGGCTCAAAATCTATTTTCATCCTCAATCGAACCTATTTTGATTTCTGATCATGCCCCGGTGATTGCTGATTTTGATTTGCTCCTTCCGCAACCCAAGTCCTCCAGGTGGAGGTTTAACAACTTCCTTCTACAAGATCCTGTTTTTTCTTCCTCCTTCACCTCTTTTGCAGAGGAATTTTTCTCTTTTAATGAAGGTTCATCCGTTTCTTCTGCCTTGGTGTGGGACGCTTTTTAAAGCTGCTGCACGCGGTTTCATCATTGACTTTGTTTCTAGGAAAAAGAAACATGCCCTTTCTCAACATAAAGTCCTACTCGATAACATCAAACGCTTGGAGCATCAATTTTATACCTCCTCATCAGATTCCACTCTGCAGGAGCTTGTTCGTGCAAAGCTGGATTTTAATAAGATTTCTACAGACAATGCTTCTTCTATTCTTCTTCGTAGTAGCGCCCGATACTATGGAGTCCGTAATAAGGTGGGTTCTCTTTTAGCTAATTACCTCAAATCCAGAAAAGAAAGAACTCTGATAGATTCTATTCAGTCAGAGGATGGGAAACTTCTTTTTAAGGACCAAGCCATTTTGGATGAATTTGCCTCCTTTTACGAAAACTTATACACTCCGGAGTCTCCAGCACCGTCCCCTCTTATCGACTCGTATCTCAGCAATGTTTCTCCCTCTTCATCTTCAGGTCTTGACTTCGACTCCCTAGATTCGGATATATCGATCCAGGAGATTACTAATTCCCTAGGCTCATTAAAGAAAAACAAATCCCCTGGCCCAGATGGGTTTTCCGTCGAATTTTATCTACATTTTTCTAATATCTTACTCCAAAAACTCTTTAATCTCATTCAGTATTTTTGCACTACTGGTGCAGCAAGCGGTAATTTCTTGGAGGCTTCTATCTGCCTTATTCATAAAAAGGGTAAAGATCCGAAATTCTGCAAAAATTATCGTCCTATTTCTTTGATAAATGTAGATTATAAAATTTTCGCTAAAATATTAGCATTACGCCTTGAATCACTCTTACCTCATTTAATTGGTCCAGAACAGTGTGGCTTCGTCAAGGGCAGACTAACATCTGATAATTCCCGGCTATTCTTTAATGTTCTAAATAAAGCATCTACTCTACCCTATCCCTTAGCTGCAATATCTATTGACGCGGAAAAGGCTTTGATAGGGTTGATTGGTCTTTTTATTTAAATCACTCCGCTGGCATGGTTTTGGGCCTAAATTCATTTCCTTAGTTTCATTACTCTATACCACACCTACTGCCTCTACTATTGTCAATGGTCTTATTTCAAAACGTATTTCCCTTCAACGTGGCGTTCGACAGGGTTGCCCCTTATCTCCTCTTCTTTTTATCTTATCTCTGGAACCCTTTTTGTCTCACATTCGTCATAACACTTCCATTTCTGGGTTTCTATATGGAGACCGACACTTGAAGCTTTCTGCATTAGCAGACGATATCTTACTTTTTATATCCAATCCGGAATCTTCTCTCCCCCCTTTATTACAAGAAATTTCAAATTTTTCGGCGGTATCAGGTTACAAAATTAATTCTGACAAAACAGATATTCTTCCTATAACCAAATATTGCTCTAAACATCATTTTGACCTAACGGGATTTCGCTGGAATACTTACAAAATTAAATATCTCAGTGTATGGTTTACCAATTCCATTCTGGACTTGATCACAATAAATATGAAAGAAATCCTGGATCGGGTTTCCAAACTACTTTCCTCCTGGAACCCTCTTTTTCTTTCCTGGTGGGGACGTCTTGATTCTATTAAGATGATGGTCACCCCTATAGTGTTATATGTTCTTCCAATGCTCCCTATTCATATTCCTTCTCTTTATTTCAAAAAGCTGGATTCCCATCTTTCTAAATTCCTATTGAATCGTAAAAAATCTAGAAATTCTCTATCTCATCTCAGGAAGTTAAAATCTATTGGAGGTGAGAATTTCCCAAACTTTAGACTTTATCATAAGGCCTTTTGTCTCAAACAGGCTTCTTATTGGCTTCATACGGATGTCTCCTCTCTTACTCCCTTATGGGTCAATATTTAACATTGCCTTTTCTCCCCTTTCTCAGAGATCCTTGCTTTTACCGCCAAAACTAGCCTCACATCTTTCCCGCTATTTAAACACACTTGCTCATTACTAAGACCTCATTGTCAACCAAAGTTAATCTCCAGGAATACATTTTTACGTTCTCCTCTTTGGCACAATCGCCTTCTCACCATCAACAACAGACCCTTATTTTGGAGTTCTTGGAGATCTAAGGGTATCATCTGGATTCAAGATATCTTTGATGGTATTTCTCCCTGTTCCTTTCCCCAGTTTCAAACCACTTTTCAATGTCCTCGTTCGTTTTTGCACAAATTTCTATTACTGATGGAAACCATTTTAGAAATGTTCTATTCTCTTCCCCCTGAAGACTCCCTGTCTACACAAGATCCACTTATCAAAATTTTATCGTTATCTCCAAAGGCTTCTCTTATCTATAAATTCTTCAACTCTGCTGATCCAGAATGAGCCAAAACTAAGGTTGAACTTGTATGGGAAGCGGATCTGGGTTGTGAATGGAGCACTGACTTTTGGAACAAGATCTGGATCAGATCGTTAAAAATCTCCATATCTGCATCCACCACTCAATCTATGTTTTTTCTGTACAATAGATTGTTTTTTACTCCTATCTCCATTGCTACTTTTACACACTCTGATAACAAAACTTGCTGGTCCTGTGACCATCCATTAGCTGATTTATACACCTCCTTTTTTCTTGTCCTCAAGTAGCCTCATTTTGGTCACAAATTTGGTCTAGGGTCTCAACTATTTTTAATCTCCATACTCCCGTATCAAACACCATCCTCTTTATAGGCAGTCTATCAGAGTCACTTGGGTTACGGTCTCATGAGCGGGGACTCTTCGACCTCATGTTAGCCTTAGCCTTTCAACAGATTACACTTAGGGGCCGATTCCGATCTCGGTCGGAGGCGCACCCAATACCATTCGGTCGGGAAAAAAGCCATGCGAAAGCCTGTTTCCCGACCGATCCGTACAGCAGACCGAACGACTAAGTACGATGCGCACAACAGCAAAGAATCCGGCCGAGCCGTACTCACCCAAACCAGGTCCTGTTCTCCGACCGAGGCGAATCCGGAAGCGCCGAATCGAGTCGCACGGAAGGAAAATGCAGCCCCGTCCGGCCGGACAAGTACGATGCGCTTTCCGTACGCGCCGAACCCGCTCGCTACGCACGGCACGTCAAAGCATCCGGGAGAGGCGCACATAAGCTCCGATTCGCGCCACAACACGATCCACGGCTCCGAGACGAACACGGCAGCGACGAGGACGAGGCGAAGCGACGAGGACGACGCGAAGCAACGAGAAGGACGAACGACACGAACCAACCATGAATCCCTTCGTCCCGATCATACCAATATTCTACATTTACTACCGGAACAGGCACGGACGCGTACGGCGCAGAAGGTAAGCCAGACACCAACCACAAAACACATACAACACGTACACGACACATCACACACACACACAGGGATGCAGAATATACTTACACCAGCAACAGCAGCACCATAGGGGCGGGATGCCCATCACCAATGCCACATATGCACACAGGGGCCTGAATGCGCACCACCACCCCTACCCAGGGGGGCAGGATGCCTACCACCACTACCACCCTTACCCAGGGGGCTGGATGCCTACCACTAGTACCACCCTCACCCAGGGGTGCAGGATGCCTACCACTACTACCACCCTCACCCAGGGTGGGCTGGATGCCTACCACTACTACCACCCTTAGCCAGGGGGGCAGGATGCCTACCACCAGTACCACCCTCACCAAGGGGTGCAGGATGCCTACCACTACTACCACCCTTAGCCAGGGGGCAGGATGCCTACCACTAGTACAACCCTTAGCCAAGGGGGCAGGACGCCTACCACTACTAACACCCTCACCCAGGGGGCAGGATGCCTACCACTACTACCACCCTTAGCCAGGGGGCAGGATGCCTACCACTACTACCACCCTCACCCAGGGTGGGCTGGATGCCTACCACTAGTACCACCCTCACCCAGGGGGGGCTGGATGCCTACCACTACAACCACCCTTAGCCAGGGGGGGCAGGATGCCTACCACTAGTACCACCCTTAGCCAGGGGGGGCAGGATGCCTACCACTACTACCACCCTCACCCAGGGGGGGCAGGATGCCTACCACTACTACCACCCTTAGCCAGGGGGGGCAGGATGCCTACCACTAGTACCACCCTCACCCAGGGGGGCTGGATGCCTACCACTAGTACCACCCTCACCCAGGGGTGCAGGATGCCTACCACTAGTACCACCCTCACCCAGGGGGCAGGATGCCTACCACTAGTACCACCCTCACCCAGGGGGCAGGATGCCTACCACTACTACCACCCTTAGCCAGGAGGGGCAGGATGCCTACCACTACTACCACCCTCACCCAGGGTGGGCTGGATGCCTACCACTAGTACCACCCTCACCCAGGGGGGGCTGGATGCCTACCACTAGTACCACCTAACCCAGGGGGGGCTGGATGCCTACCACTAGTACCACCCTCACCCAGGGGGTGCAGGATGCCTACCACTAGTACCACCCTCACCCAGGGGGGCAGGATGCCTACCACTAGTACCACCCTCACCCAGGGGGCAGGATGCCTACCACTACTACCACCCTTAGCCAGGAGGGGCAGGATGCCTGCCACTACTACCACCCTCACCCAGGGGGGCAGGATGCCTACCACTACTACCACCCTCACCCAGGGGGCAGGATGCCTACCACTAGTACCACCCTCACCCAGGGGGGCTGGATGCCTACCACTACTACCACCCTTAGCGAGGGGGCAGGATGCCTACCACTAGTACCACCCTTAGCCAGGGGGGCAGGACGCCTACCACTACTACCACCCTCACCCAGGGGTGCAGGATGCCTACCACTACTACCACCCTCACCCAGGGTGGGCTGGATGCCTACCACCAGTACCACCCTCACCCAGGGGGGCAGGATGCCTACCACTAGTACCACCCTCACCCAGGGGTGCAGGATGCCTACCACTACTACCACCCTCACCCAGGGTGGGCTGGATGCCTACCACTACTACCACCCTCACCCAGGGGGGGCAGGATGCCTACCACTAGTACCACCCTTAGCCAGGGGGGGCAGGATGCCTACCACTACTACCACCCTTAGCCAGGAGGGGCAGGATGCCTACCACTACTACCACCCTCACCCAGGGGGGCAGGATGCCTACCACTACTACCACCCTCACCCAGGGGGGCAGGATGCCTACCACTACTACCACCCTCACCCAGGGGGGCAGGATGCCTACCACCACTACCACCCCCACCCATAGGATGGACAATGCATGACACAACCAGCACACCACAACCTAGGGAATGCAAGAAGAAGACATCCCCCAACACCATGACAAGCGTGTGTAGACTGTGTCAAATGCCTACAACACCGAACATGACTTCGAACATACAATGTGACCCCCTAGCACATGTGCCACACAAATATGTGTGTGGCACACACAACGCAAGCAGGCCATGACCATTGTGGCAATGGGGCCCAAACCCCCATCATCACAGTGACCAAAAGGCAAGTGTGGGGTCCATAGCTGCAGCACATTTTGAACATTGTGGCAATGGGGTCCAAACCCCCATCATCACAGTGACCAAAATGTAAGTGTGGGGTCCATAGCTGCAGCACATTTCGAACATTGTGGCAATGGGGTCCAAACACCCATCATCACATTGCCCAAAAGGTAAGTGTGGGGTCCATAGCTGCAGCACATTTTGAACATTGTGCAATGGGGTCCAAACACCCATCATCACAGTGACCAAAAGGCAAGAGTGGGGTCCATAGCTGCAGCACATTTTGAACATTGTGGCAATGGGGTCCAAACCCCCATCATCACAGTGACCAAAAGGTAAGTGTTGACAAAGTAAGAGGTGCAACTGCCAAACTGCATGGATGATTCCTGCTCACAGAACAACAAACACATCAGTGGCAAAGTAGTGTATGTGTCCCATTGCAACATAAATTGGGGGAGCCAAATCCTGCAGTGCAAATAAGACATAACTTTGGCCATGTGCAGACAAACAACACCCATGGGGGCTGACACCGTCAACAATCATCAATGACACAATGACAGAAGTGACCATCCGAATGCAGACCCACATATTTGCACCAATGGGCACACACATGCAGATACCCTGTGGAGACTGCAGATGTGAGGCGAACAGATACCATACCATGGCAGCAATGGGACACACAATCAACAATTAGCACCAAATGAGGGCTCCGTCCCATCAG